>JAQGBY010000826.1:0-36361 GCA_034698785.1 Mycogona germanica
ATTATATTAGGAGAGTTCTGCCAGCTCTTATCGCCTTTTCGGTTTAGCGTCCAGCTATCCATTCAACCCTATCTAGTTATATCTTATTTGCAACTAATACGAAAAATAAAATTAGTCAAATATTTGATTTCTTTTTAAACTTTTAATTTATTTGATTGAATAAAAATATCAACATGGACAAAAAAATGTTTATAAATATGATATATATTTCTTCTGTTTGATATACATATTGTTGAACAATACCACACGCGCACAGCATTTTTGTTATTTTTCATATTGCTTTCGATTACACAGAACGCAATTAAATATATCGCTTTTTTATAACTTCCCTGCTCCACCCTCTTTCCTAAAATAAAATACTTATTTAATGATCTATAACAATAATACAGTTCATGATCGATGGAGCGGAAAATTATCATGCACTTACATGCACATAAACGTCAGAAGCATTCGCTCAAATTTGGGTATGAGATAAATAGTGGTGACATTATGTAATACTCTTAAAGCCATTTCGGGCTCCCAGTCGAATCTCTGGCAGTTTTTGAAAAGACCAGAGAAATGGCTACCCTGTAAACAATAAACGTCTAAGCGTATCACGAGCTACAGCAAAACTGACATGACACAAATACATTTTCTTTTATCCACTGTTCTTGGCGAGCAGATGCCGGTGACATGAAGCACAAACGAGCACTGTATCGTTCTTTGTTGCTGGTGCTAGAACAAAAAATAATGATACAGGAAGTGATCAAAGTGATTTAATAAGATTATTAAAAAACTACCAAATTGAATACAATCAGATTTAAAACGCTTGAGCCAAGAAATGCCAAACGTAAGCTATTACCAGTAACTCCAAGGAAAGATTTCGGGACCTTTAAGTAACAGCATCTGGAGCAAAACTGGTTTCCACAATTGCAACAGAAATACTGCGAATACAACATATCAAATTAATTTCATTAATATGTTTTTCAATCTCACAAGACGCGACGAAAACAAAATTAAATTGGGAGAACATTGTTTTCTTGATATTAGAAGTCGCAGAATGTCATACGGAGGTTTACCGTCATTTCTGTTTTTTTAAATAAATGTTAACGCGTATTCCCCCGTACCTTTTTCTTCAAAATTGACATAAAGGAAGCCTGGCATCCAGAACATAATCCTGCAATGAAGATTAAAATGAATCAAGTTGAAATTAGCATATGTTAAGTGAGTTTACACCATTTGGTAAGCCTTCATTCAACATAACATATTTTCTTTATAGTCTGTAGGTTGACCTGCGTTGGCCTGATGGTGTCGTTTTCGAAGGTCCATCAGTTTCTTGACCATATTCGGTCGTTCTGTTCCGCTCTCCTTGGCCAACTTGGACGAGGCGTCGATCAATTGCGAAGAGTCTTGATCATCCACGTCCACCAAATCAGAATCTTCGGCCTGACATATGAAATATTTAATCAAAATTTTAATCCAGAATACTGATCAAACGTACAAATATTATAACCTTACTATATATTGCAATATGCAATAATATAGCTTACATCAGATTCGTCGTTATCCATATTTGGCTCTGGTTTGTCAGATTCGCGAAACTCGTCTACTATTTGCGTTGCTGTGTCATTATCGATGCTGTTCAGCACTATTGAACAAACAATACAATAGCAAAAAAAAACATTTAATCCTTGAACGGTTAATTGATTTCTGGAACAAATCCACAAATGTTGCATTATTTCACATCAATGAAGACAGTAGATAAACAATAGATAAACGAAACATAGAATTGGACGTTGGCCCAGACTTCAGGATATAATTTAGTAACAAGAATATTGTAAGACAACACAATGGAAAGGATGAGTGTCTCACAGAATTGGAGATTGGTCAATCTATGTGAGAAAGTGATCCATTTATTTTAAGTATGGTGAATATTCATTTAATTTCGAATACCTAGTACGAGCAAAATGAAAATAATTAGCGCCTTTTAAACATGATGTTAAACTGACCCTCAGTCTTAGGAGATTGTTGCCTTGTCATTTGACGCTGTCGGTTGTTCTTAGTGCGAAGATACCAACCGCTTCCAAGCAGAACTGCGTTGTTAGTGACAAACGCAATCGACCTGAGATCGACCAGGTAGAGCATGATGCTCCAGGTGCCGATGACCAGCGCCCAGCTGCAATGCAAAACAAAAAATATATATTAAACACAGACAAATGACAAATCAATATTGTATATTAACCTATGGCTTCAACTAGTCCCGACCGAAGTATAGAATCTGGCAAACTATCAACAACTAAATCGAACGTACCAACACGACGCCAAAGGACTCTCCCATTTCAGGATGTTGTAAAATGTTTCCAGGGTCGCATTCATTGACAGCAATAAACTGTCGATCTTATACAGGCTGCGCAATTAAGAAGCCAAAAAAGAAAACAATAAATTACTATTTTAAATGCATTGACCCCGAGAGGTGGTAAAATTGGGTAATTTTTTTCGTACACTCTTCTGTATTCCTCCAAGATCTTCTGCTCATCTCCCCAGCTTCTTTGCAAGTAGGCTTGAAGAGCGCTGTTCTCCAACTCTCCGTCCGGAAATAGTTTTATGAAAATCTGTGTGTAATGGTGCAGCACTCCCAAACCCACACAAGTGCTCAGGAATATCAGGAATATGGCGAGGCTGTACTCTACAATGCAATGAGTTGGGGGAAATCACGATCAGAAAATCATAATGGAAAATTAAATACCCTGCACTAATTAAATAAGTAAGCAGCACAATAATTTCATTTATGGAAATGAAATAAACATTTAGTTATACAATAGAAAAATACAAAATTACAAAACTGGTGATAAATGTTTGTTTTTTTGGTGAATTTTCTATTGACATGTTTGAATATGAATTTTTTTGGATTTATATTTATCCCATCAAATTAGTCGGATAATTTCTTATTGTTTAATTATTGTGAGTGCATTCTATATGTTCTTTATTTGACTTTTGCATTGATGGTATAGATATTTGCAAGCTTTCAAATACTACCATTGCAGCGTGAAAGATCGAATAAACTCGCATGGTGTTTTTGCATCTTAATAGTTCAATATTGCATTGTCAACACCATGTTGAAATAGAGTACAAAAAATAATAATTCACTATTTTTGGTCATTCGGTATTCACCTGTAGGTACCACGGTAGTCATGAGATTCATACACAGCCAAACTGCTAGCGTCAGTTTCGGAAATTTCCAACTGGAATTGTAGAAAAAAACATGTATTCTCCAAACCGCAAACCACAAACCAATAAAATAAATCAATATAACGTAAAAATATAAAACGTCCACAAGAAATAGAGGCAACTAACACGTCTCACGTACCTCACCACTACAACCGTTCCACGACTGATCATCAGGAAAGGTCGAATGAGAACCGCGAAGCATCGAGCGTGCCATAAAAACGTCGTTATATCGAATACCTGTACGGTTCCGTCCATGGTCTTGTGGGCCATTTCGGCTTAGCCGGCCCAAGGATTATTTCAGCGTTCTAAAAAACATCAAAAAAATAAAATACTAAGTCATAATCACCGAAAATAATTTGAAGAAATTACGATTTAGATCGTCTCCTTACTGGGTCACAAGAACGTTTTCAAAAGAATCCCACTTTTTTCTCATCAGTTTTGTTCGAAAGTCACATGTGCCTCCCTGTTCACTTTCGATTTAACTTTTCAGTTTCTTCTTTTTGTCGTGCGCTTAGCACCGTTGCTTTCGAACACAACTGATGAGAAAGTGGGATTCTTTTGAAAACGTTCTTGAAAACTATTCTATCTAGCATTTTTGGTTATTAATAACATTTGCTGAAACACATACTAAGCCTGGGCTAGGCAAAATTACCAGGTCGCCTCCTGGGGGGGGTTTTAGGCCGAACACGCTGGTGGACCTCCTTAACAAATATCTCAGATATACTGTTTAAATTTAGATATAATTATCGCCGCGCCGTGGCATTACCGTGGATCAGTCAATCTCGAAGAACCTTGAATCTCAAACAGTGTACTAGTGCCTCAATACCTCTAAATTCCACTGTTTGAAACGTTGATTTCAAACCAGGAGTCGCTGTGTCATTGATACCAGCTATTGGCAAGCCAACTGTTTGGAGACAGTAGGTAAGCCCTCTCCAGAATATAATAGTTGGTTTGTTACACTTCACATACAAATATTCCCTTTTCCATAAGACAGATATCATGAAATAACAACAATGGCTAGGTTAGGAGAAGTCAACGTCAATTGAGATTGGGATGCGTCCATTCGGTCCTTCAGTGATCAGTCAATCTCGAAGAACCTTGAATCTCAAACAGTGTACTAGTGCCTCAATACCTCTAAATTCCACTGGATTATAAGACAATCAGTTTGCCTTTCTTTTCAAACATTCATTCCAACGAATACATACTCTTGGCGCCCACAAACCTCCGTGAAATGTCAGTTGATCATAAAAATGAAGTAACTAACCCCTCCATTGATAAAGCTCCAAGACAAGAGAATTGGTAAAAGTGTTGCCAGACTACTAAACCGTTTATGCAAGACCCGCAAATAATAAATTGACACATTACTAATAATACAATTACTAAGTAAATTATAGCATAATATACAAAAATATACCATTATAGTTATATAATGAAGAACAACTAGCATACATGTTTATAAATGTAAAACTAAAATAAATTGTGAGGCGGAGATTCTGACACCATTAACGTTATCAACAACAATGATGGCGGCTGAATTATGGATCGAATTCGAGCGAGTGACGCGAGGCATCAGAAATCATCGAAACTTAGGCTAATTTGCGGTAAATATTAATAAAATGACATTTGTCAACAGGCCAACTAAACAGTTAGTTGTGTCCGATTCACATTCCATCACTGTTTCATATCAAGCTTACTCGAAGCATTGCAGTTCGTCTCCTGATGTTTTCGACTATCAAAATATGGTTCGAATCGTGGTGTCATATGAACGTATTTAGGTCTACGGTTTGCTTTACTCCTTAAATACTAGTCTAGTACTCAAATATAGATGATTAAAAATGGTACTGACCTGAAATTATGGTTACAGCTCCGAAATGAATATGTGGGGAACCTGTGGTAGGGATGCATTGCTCCCAAAGATGAGGGCAGTCATAGTTTCAAATAGCTACGCACATGGTTATTTATCAACGTTGTATGACCCTTAGGTATTTTTTTACAATCAACTATAGTCAACCACATTACAGGCTTTCTGTACCCCACATGGTGCTTAGGCACTATGCGAGGGGCCCTTAGCCCTCACTTGCGTGCAAATTATCGTATAAAAATAAAAATAAATTTCCATTTACTCAAATTTCCATAACCAAATTCAAACCCAATTCTTATAATCGATGACAAGTCAAAAATCCAATTTAAACAAATGTGGCAACAAATATGTGTTTATTTTTGTTGTAGCGATGACGCTGGTTTCGTAACTCCACGTAATGGAGTCCAAGTCGGACGACAGCTCAGTGGAGACCTTGTTCTACGAGAAACTGCAGAACTACATCGACGGTCTGAACGTCAAATTTCGCAACAAGTTCACGATCGATGCCGAGACGTACGAGCACATCAAGGAGGCGCTGGCCGAGGAGAGCGGTGTGCAGTGCCGGTTTGGCGCCCGTTTTAAGTACTGGGCCAAGCATACTTTTGAGCTGGAATCTCCGCCCAACACTACCGCCGACCATAAAGAGACACTGGTGTGCATCCTGACTAAAAAGCCGGTTGTGCGCCGCGAGGAGCTGTTCAGCGTCATTCTCAACTGTCATCGCAGCATCGGCCACGGCCGGCGCGACTCTACCTGGAAGGTGGTGCGGGATGGCTACTCGTGGATCCATCGCGAGGCCGTCAATCTACTAATTTCGCTTTGTCCCACCTGCAACGGCAAGTCGGCCACCAGTCGCCGTTTGCCGGGCAGTCAGTTCAAAAAGCCTGTGTTGGCGCTGCGCTTCATGACGCGCGTGCAGCTGGACCTGTTGGATATGTCGGACTGTCCAGACCGCGAGTACAAATGGTAGGATTTTTGAAATGTTCATTTAAATAAGTCGATTCGTTGGTAGATCAAGTCGTTATGTATTTTTTCTTTTTCAAAATATATTTTTGTCGTTATGTTTTGTCTTTCTTTTTCAAATTATTTTTTAAAAATCGAGTTTTCTAATTCAGTATTTCCACTGCGTATATTTCAACTCGGGTATCACATCACATACACCCTTCGATTCTTGAATTCCATTAATTCTGAATTTGAAAACTTTTCAGTTGTAGTACGTGTATGTATTACGAAAAGGTTCGGCACTCGATTAACTTTAGCATCGTTTCACAAACTACCGGATATAGAATTGAAATAATTAATAATAATGAATAGATAATTAGAATTAATAGAAAATTTTAATTTTGCTCAAGGGTTCTTCACTGTCGCGACCACTTCACCAAATTCTCGTGGGCTTTCCCACTGAAGACGCGTCAAGCTGACGAGGCGGCCAAGATCCTGCAAAACTTCATCATTCCCTACTTCGGTGCGCCGCGTATCCTGCAGTCCAACAGTGGCAAGGACTACGTGGCCGGCGTGGTAGCCGAGCTTACCAAGCGTTTCCCAATTGTAGTTATCATCCGTGGCAAGGCCAGTCACCTGCTGGTCAAGGCCTATATCGACCGCGCCAACAACGACCTGCAACAGCGACTGGACTCCTGGCTGAGTCGCAACAGGAGCGACCGTTGGTCGGAGGGTCTGCCACAAATCGTCATGGCCATGAACAACACAGCGGTCAACCCTGGTGAGAAGGCGCCCTACGAGGTGCTATTCGGTCAGAAGCAGAACGCCGATGCCAAGCTGTGGAAGGAGGCGCACCGTCAGCGTCAGGGGTTAGTCGCCGGAGCCCCTAGCGGTGGCGACAATGATGACAATGAAAACGGTGATGTAGAAGTTGCCGAGCTCCCCGCGGAAACAAACTTGGACGTCTCCGGTAAGAAAAACGCGAAGGCTGGCCGTAGTGGACAACCGGCCACGGCGAAAGCGGCTCGATTTGTTGGTTCGCACGGGACCGGTCAGGTGGCAGCCACTAACTGTCATCCACCGGTTCAGCGGGAGCAAGCAGATACGGTATCTCAAACTCGACTCGCATCCCCGCCCCAAACTCATTTGCAATCTCAGACGACAATGCAGACACTCCCGTCCCTTCAGTTACAGGAAGCACCACCACATCAGACTAAGCCGCAGTTGAATTCGCAGAACCATTCACCGCCCGTGTCATCAGTGACGTCGGAGGTACAACAACCGTCACTTCCTCTACCACCATCATCACGCCAGCAGCTACAGCAGGCTGCACCTCCAACCCTTCAACAACAATCGACACCCCTTCAGATGCAGACGCAACAACAGACTTCCATACCACCCCTCGCGCCATTGCCGATTGCCCCGTCTCCCCAGCATCAGTTACAGAACCACGTGCCGGACAAACCGGACGAGTGCTACTATCTGTTGCAGCACGGCGAGATCGTGGCTCGCGGCAGAAAGACGTCGTTCGCATCGCTGCACAACGCCAAGGTCGATCTGAGCGAGCTGGCCGTGTACTCGGTGGAGGCGGTACTGACCAACTGCCAGGTGTTTCCCGTGCACGTGGGCGGCACCTTCGTGGGCCATGAGCCCATAGCCATCGGGCAGTATGTGGCCTGGGCCGTGGCCGAGACCACCAAGATGCCGCAGTGCTTCGCTCCGCCCCCCAATCATCCCCCTCACCATCACCACCACCAGCAGCAGATCCAAGAGCATCATCGTGATCAGCCAATTGCCAATGGTACACCGTCCAGCTACGCCGCCATGCGTGGCGGGACCGAGGCGAACAAGAGACGAAAGGCGGAGCACAATCACAACCACAAATTGCACAAGTTGACTGTCGCCCCACCCGCTCCCCCTCCTTCCGTCCAAGCCCAGCAGCAACAACAGCTCCAGACGTCGGCGTACGAACTACCTGGCATGGAGGCGGCTCAGCTTCCGTCTTCCGTCGTGGATCGAACCGGCGGTAGCTCCGGGTTGATCAGTTCCTACTACGATTGTTTCGCGAGTAAAAATGGATATTACATTTGATGACTGATCCAATGTAAAATTGTCGAACCCGGCTGGTGGATAAAGTTGGTAAGGCTTAAAATTTCGATAACGAAATGGAAAACCCGGGGATATATATTTATCTTCTTGACACCTGCGCGTTACTGAACAACTTGGAAGGTTTTCACGTATATCACTCTTAACCATTTTCGGCATAATCTCAAATATATCAGACTACAACCATAACTTTTAAAAACTTCAAATTACATAATTTAGGAATTAATACAACAATAATGTCACATCCAAATAGTTTTTAGTTTTGGCTGGAAGTGTTTCTATCCTAAAAATGAGAAACCTCTAAAAGAGGTTTTATTACCTGATCAATATATTTACAGTTATTGAGTGAGCGAATATACTTTGCTAGCAAAAAGTAAAATTTATTTCATGGACTCTAAATGTTTTTTTTTCCCTAAAAATATCGCGTTACTCAGTTCTATCTCTGTATTCTGGAAATGTTTAGCGTTACATGAACAATGTCAAAATTTATACTTAATATAATGCCAATATAAAATATAAAAGAAAGTAAAATATTCAGTTTTGATTTTGTTGACTGTTGAAGGTAGTTTTCAATTTAAATTTTTTATTTCACTTCCAGTCCCAAACGAGAGGTGTCGTGTGGTCGAGAGGTAGCGTGTTTCAATAACCTCAATGCTCAATAACCCGTAATCGCGGTTTCGATTTCGGCCGACACCTTCGGAATTTTTCGGGCGAGAGAAATTTCTTCGCACGCCTTTCGGAATAGAAGTAAAATGATGACCCATGTACGATATCGGGACGTTAAGATCCCATTTTTTGATTTTTTAACTCACTGCACAGCAGGAGTTTCTGTACCTCGTTGCTCATGGAAAAGTGTTTTTTGGCGATAGTTAAATTGGCTTCGCGCCAAGTGGGCACTTGATTTGTAATTCATTATAGACATTACTTAATGAATGTGGTTGTAATTTAATGCTCAAAATTGGAAGCCCGCGTTTCTCCGAAATTCTAGGGATTGAGTGCCAAAGTCTTGGACCTATACAATTAGGAAGGCGAAACGTGATCTTTCGATCGATAGTTATTAATGATTTGGCGATTAAATTAGGCTAAATGAATGCCAATTTGAAGACAATTTTTGGCGTAACGGCGATTGAAAAAACATCTTCCCTATCGCCAAACACCAGAATCAGTTTTAAATGGACTCAGTAAATACTTAATCATCTACAAATTATTTTCTTTCAAAAATATTAGAACACATCGCTTCATCGAATACAATAAAAATGGATTGTAGAGTAACTATGGGATAGAAACCGTGGAAACTCGACCTATTATCCTCTTGTTAATTCACAATTGTCGCAGATATCGAAAATTCACAATAGGCGTACGCAGGGCAATGACGCTGAATGTTGTGTCACAAATTTCTAAGTTTCTGCAACATTTTTCAATTCCTGATTTTGTTTCGTTCATGAGATTTATTAAGATCATTTATTCAACAAAATAATGTGTACGCTTTGATGAATAACGTTCATTCATGGCTTACGGTGACCGCATGGTACAGACACGTGTCTCCGTCTACCGGCATTTTGGGAGAAACAGAATGGCGGTAGTTTTGGATCGCAGCAAGCGGTTGCCTCTTCTGCCACCTTTGAATATTAATATATTTATATGGCTCATCGGCCAGGTGATGTGTAGATCCGCGCGTATTGGTTCATGAATCGCAAAGAGCAACTAAAATAAATTTCGGAATGAAAACCACATTTCCCCGTTTTATGATCCCGGAATCTCGGGTGAAGCCGAGAATACAATTGCAATTACAATATTTAACCACAAGCAGACCATCTCAATTCCACCTATGAGCCCCACATGGGTCCCAAACGGAGCTACAGTATTAATCAAAGGTCTGACCAAGGAAAAATAGGCCACTGACTTAACGTTACTTGGACACCCCTTTCAAAACACTTTGGACAAATCTAAGCCTAGCATTCGCTGCACCAGCCATCTTTTGTATTTGCTTTTTCCATGATAGTTGATATAAAATATCCAAGTTTAAAAGCGATTTAAAAAAAAAAAATTTTCATTTGTAAATATATCATTGTACGAGTGAGTATCCATGTATACCTGTATACTTATGTGTGTAATATAAAAATAATAATCATCATGTTGTGATTATAGTGTTGAATAGAATAGAATAATTTAAAATGATCACATGAAGATATTTGTTTTGTTGCAAAAGCGGTGAAATAAATGACAATTATTGTTAAATTTTTTAAAAATTGCTTTGTTAAATTTTGCATAACGTTTCTTCATTTTATTTATTATTATTTTTAAATTTGCAGATATTAATATTGATTTATTTTAGGTGAATTTTTTTTAACCATTATGGTTGTTGAATTGAAAAAATAATAATAATCTGCCTTTAATTGTTGCTTATTGCTCGTTGCTGTTGCTTATTGCTGTGTTTGCAATGTACATTTTCTAATTACATCGACTCCGATATTCTTTATAGAATGTTTTAACCGCGACACCTTAAGCAAAATTCAAATCAAATCTTAGACATTTTTTGAGAACATATAGTGCCCAAACTTGTAATGTTGTAGCGATAAAATCGTTTGGATTTTCCGTAACACGGTCAGGTGGGCAGTCAACCACATGCCAGTACATCCAAGGACGAATATTCTACTGTACTGTATATGCGGAGTCACGTTTTTTTGTTGGTACGAACGAGATTTATACAATTTTTGTGAACAACTGAAGTAAGCAAGCAATTTTAGTATAGACTGTACGAAGGCGAGTAAGGCCTCTCTCAGGTGTCTAAAATAAATATTGGCGCCCATTTTTAATTAACGCAAATGAGGCTCCAAATCTGATAACAAGATTCGATAGGGAATCCATTTTATATTGCATTTCTAGTTTCTCATTGACGGGATCTCCAAAATGCGCTATACGAGTATACATGTACTTGTTTTGTAGGCCACAGAGTGCAACATTTCCAAGCAACTATAAAATGCAATAAAGATTTTTACAAGGAAGCCATCCGTGGGAAATACAGAGATTATCACACTAGTCTCTCTGTATTATTACTTATTGGCGAACACTCGTCATACATGCAGTCACCAATTGCACTTTGAATTTTTTTTGTTTGTGCTAAAAATGAGAAAGCATGTATCTCGCAACATTTTAAAGCGAAACATTTGTTTAATTTTCAGGTGCTATGATTGATTTATGAGCTTAATTGATTTGGGCTAATTACAGCAAACATACAAACCTGTATTAATGCGAAATGAAATATTTTAAATTCTGTGATATCCGCTCGGTCCTTAAAAATGTCAAGCGAGCGCACTGCGTACCACCCTTTGTGAGTCACTGGTCTACCTCTACGTCGCGGACACCGACATGTTCAACATATCGAACAAATTATATTGAACAAATTCGGATAACGCCGACAAAACATATGCTTTTTGTCACGAAATCAGAGCAGCGGTAAACAACCGAGGTCTGCTGCGTAATTGAATAGGTGCAAAAATACCGTTCGTTTCATTACATACGTGGTGTTCGGGCCCATCTAAATTATAAGGTTTCTAAGGCATCGGTTGCCAACACAATCCACTCTGCTGTTAGCTTTCATGTGCTCCATATTGACATAGTGCAGATTAACCTCCCTCCCCCGTACCACCAACCAACCTTGGGACGACCGCAAAAAGCACACATACATGACTTTATTTATAACATGCTCGGGATAGTTTACCGAATTGCTAACTTAGAGATAGTCGATCTAGCAGCTGGATCCTGTCCGTCATAATAACGAAAGAGACAACAACATCTTGATGATCAAATTGTAAAGTGTTTAGATAATTTGTTTATAGTATAGAGTTTTTATTGTTATATAAAACACTTTTGGTCTGTCATAAATTATATTTAATCAACTTTTCTTGTTTTTAACTATTCCAAGTATTTTTTCATGTGATACTTCAGATTAGTATATTGTAGATCGAATGCCAACAGCGTTCGTAATAAATCGTTTTGGGGAATTCACAAGATTAAAAAAGAAAACGTTCAATAATACTCATTACATGTATGGATAAAATTACCTGACATATAGTATTGCAATACAATGTACAAGTCGGTCAACTTACAGACCTCAAAATAACCTTCAATCTAGAGAAAGTTGACTTGTTCAAAGTTTGATTAAAATTCTGTTTGACAATGTCGTCAATTTTGATGAGCTTATAATAATTTATAAGCTGTACTTATGTTAATGTTTTTGCTGAAGTTTCATATCACAAAAGATCATCTCGAATTCCTCCTATGGTAACTTTCCTACGAAAAGAAACCCCAAAGAGAGCAGAAAGTCGAGAGTGTACATTAAGGAGCATCCATCAGTTTCGTTGCCATCTTGCACGAAAAGTAGGATGTACCTAGAGGCAAAGTCAGATTGTTGAACTTCCGTTTCGGCAAAAATTATCCTATTGGTTATTTTTTCCCCCAGTTATGAAACTGGACTTGACTGATTATACGATTTCACCAATGTCTGAGATTGATCAATTACATATATCGTCCTGTGCAAATTCGGAGCAACATTTGGATCCACCTTTCCTCAGACGAGGTGTTTGCACCGGTTGGAGATGGTTTGCGGAGGCTCAAGAAATTCCATTGAGCCACTCTTGAAAACTTTGAACCGCTGCCAACATTGAGACCGATTACACACATCTGGTTTTTTTCTATTTTTCATTTTACGCGGGCAAACGCCTAGCTCATCAAGAGCTGATTGCTGCTCAGACACGAAGCCTGCATAATGAGAGGGTCAGATGGGGATTGGTTTAGTCGTTGGCGGCGGACTGTGGTATTAATAGAGTCGCGTTTTTCTTGTTTCCATCTTTTTTCCGGCTTTCGTGAGGTTAAGTCACGCATACATGTCGCTACCCTTGAGCCCCGGGAAGGCAGTCTGAACAATCAATTGGCTTCAATTGACTCAAAAGACGGGTACTATACATGATATCTAAGTAGCCGCGGTTGATAGGCAATCGTTGCGGATGTTGCACCATACGGTGGTGCAACATCCGTATCATCCGTATATAGTAAATCAGAGAACGGCGAATTCGGGACAACACCGAATGAAAGACGAACCAAGTGGCGAACTCGTTTTCTATACAATAATAATATTTCACTATTATTTAATTAGAGTTTGTAATTGCGAAAAATACAGAATTTCGAAATGACCGGGAGTTTAACCACTAGTCTTTGGATTGCAGGTCAAGTGCTCTGAAATTGATCCGTGGTTCAACTCCCGGTCTTTTTCGAAACTCTGTATTTTTGGCAATTACCAGTTCTAATTAAATAATTTAGTAAAATATTATTATAAAAAACGAGTTCGCCACTCGGTTCGTCTTTCATTCGGTGCTGTTCGGAGAATTCACCATTCTCCGATTTATAATCCAGAATGTTGCGCATTAATGTCCGTTTGATTGAGTCGCTTCATTGAAATGTTTTATTTCTCACCTTTAGGAATAAACATCGCGACGGAGAAATTAAAATTAGTTGCTAGATAATGCACGGAGGCTCCTGCAAAACAGTTGGAGAAGTCAGGCAGTCATGTAAACGGCAAAGTGGGGTCAATTTTACAATCGTAAATTTTCAGTCGATTGGTGTTTTGAGTTGCCGTTTACATGATAAAGATTAATTAATGAATGGGCGTCGCTTAGTGTGGGCCGGAACATCGAGCGAATGACAAGTTTAAATAACACGAAGAGTAATGAAATACAAAAACATACAAAGCACTTAAGGAATGGAAAATGCACTTTATGATGATGCTACACGTATAAATCACAATCATTTGAGAGAAAGTCTGAAAAGTAACAAAATTATTGTTTTTTAATGCATTTCAAATATGAAACGAATTATTTTTTCCAATCAATGTTAAGTTTTTATGAATTTGAGAACTTTCGGTTACACTTCACAACCTTGATGCGACTTTGACATAATAGGATATTAAAAGAAGGGGCTTTAATTTCAAAATAAGAATCTGTCTTCTAAAAAAAAAATTTTTTTAAATTGGAGAGAGTAGACGAAAGAAGCCGTTAAGACGATATAGCGACAGATTATATTTCAATAGTTTTCCCCCGGAACATCATTAAATCTAATTCGAAAGCGTCCAAAGATAGTTGGCACACGTACCTCGATGAGAATATTATTTTGGCCTTTGGACTAGCTAGCAGTCTATTTTAGCGCTGTCACAATATACCCTATTGTAATACAATAGGACATAATTTAAGTCTTACGACGGTTACTATGGAACGCGTATACACTCTGTGTATGTTCGACGAGCATCTTTTTTAAAGTTGTATTTGCAAGCGTTTATAGAACCATGTTTCTTAATCCAAATCAATAATATATCTGTAATATAATTACAGGTATTCGTATTTACACCTTATACAATAATATATCTGTAATATAATTACAGGTATTCGTATTTACACCTTTGCCTGTCATTGACTATTTAAGCCCATTTCACGTTTTGCTCCATGGAAATTCCTAACGAGCGCATTACTAGAAAAGATTTGATGATTTTAAACTCGCGCATGTGTTTGACCAAAACAAAATGACATTTCGATGGATCAAAACGTGAAATGTTCTCTAGTGTAAATGATGCTTTATTTGTATTATAAATGAAAAAAGTTTTTGTATCCCGCAGTTACTAAGTATAGCGTTCAAAAACATGTATTAACAATTTACACCTATTTTTCGAATAGTTCACAAAATATTGGAAACAAACAATAAATATTAGAACTGGTAATTGCAATAAATATAGAGTTTCGTACAGACCGGGAGTTGAACTCCCGTGGTTCAACTCCCGATCTGCACGAAACTTTATAATTAAATTTATAATTTAACTTAATAATTTAAAATGTTATTCGCCACTCGGTTCGTCTTCTTCATTCGGTGCTGTCCCGAATTCACCATTTCCGATTAATATTATACAGACATCCTAACAAATCTTTCTCATTAAAACAATAAATATGTTCTGCAAAAATACTTTATACTTTGTGAGGGAATTAATTACCTCACAAAGTATAAAGTATTTTTTACAATTCCCGATTCTCAATAGTTTACTAAGATTGCTTACTGATGCAATGTCGTGACAAATCCGGAACTGTTTTCAGGAAAACATCAATTTATGCACGAAGATTAAAAAAATAAACGCATATACAATATTTAGTAAAATTATTTTGTTTCCTTGCAATTAAATCTTGGTCACTTTAACGCCACTTCCCAAAACAGCAATTACCGTCAATTTCTTTGGCCCTCAAAAACCGGTTTGTCTGCTGGTAAATAATATTATTTAACTGGCCAGCAGACTGTCATCTTTCCTAAAGCCTAAAGCCCCAACTGCTACACGATTTGATGGGTAGCCTTGAGAGTGTGTCATAATTATCAAGACAGTCAATTGGTAAAATATGCGAGTGCCAAAAACGCTATAAGCCCTGCATCGCTGTTCAACAGAATTGGCACTTCGACTACTTTTTCCATTAAGACCGTATTCACAGTCGTCGTTCGCTGCGTGACTTTCGTCTCCAGCGGTTACATGACCGATTCGTGTTAACCCGTGGCCCGCCCATCGAACAACGTTTGAGATCACGCGAGGGTTGATCTGGGGGTGCTCGGCATCTCCTATTGGTTGATCGCTGGGCGTTAAATACCGAGGTTGGCGTCCAGTTTGCTTCCCAGTGCGCGCGCCCTCGCTCAGGAGTCGACGTCGGTTTTTTAGGACAGGATCACTAAACGTGTGACCATACTTTGAAATATTTTCTTTTTTTCTCCGGTGGATCTTACCTGTTGAGCCGCTACCATGTCGACTGTCGGAAAGGTGAGCTGCAGTGAAGTTCAAATTCGATGGGTTTTTTTTAAAAAATAATAGAGCCGCTCGAATTGTATCGTTCATATCTTCATCTTTTAAGATGAATGTCGTGGCCACTTTAAGCTGACTCTTAAGAGTTTGATCGAATTACTTTGCAATCGATTGACATACTCTTTAAAGAGATTTTGAATAATCCTGTTTGGAAAACTACTTATGACAACCCCATAAGATACGAGTCTGATCTTGTTTACTGTGAGCGAGTAATACTGAGTAAATAGAAATGTTTCTGAATAAATGTCATCTCCCGAACAAGAATTACTGGATTATAGTAAACAAGATAAACTTATTTCAATCAGAGATGATTTAACCAGATTTGAATCAGAAATTTGTCTGGCGGAGTTTCTCAAGTCTTCAACCAACTTTCAGAGTTATTTTTTTAATTTCTGAAGCATCTTGAACAGATCCGTCCATTTTGCCCGCATCTTCGTTTCGGAATTTGCAAATAAAAATTGAATCTTGCGAGGCATGATTTGTCGGCGACATGATTGAACACCGGTATTAAAAATAATATGCAATTTATATTAAAAAAAAAAACATTTTCATGTGCTTAGACCATCACCTGCAAGGCAGCCCTTGTGAGGGAATTCAAGAAACCAGTTACCATCGAAACTATCGAAGTGTTGCCGCCTCATGACGATGAAGTCCGCGTAAAGGTAAACTCCAATCATTTGCAAACGTTCTCACCTTTTCGAGTGATTGTTATAGATAAATTGACAACTTTGCACAAGATTTAGTAAGTCGTTGCAAATGTACACTATCTAGTACATGTTACGAGGACGTCTTTTTATCAGATGCTTCGCGGTTAACATTGCATAACATTTGAAAACTAGATTGGTCGTTTTTTTTTGTTATGGGAAGCGATTGAAAAATGGCAATTGCGGTTTCGCCATTTGAGTGGCAATTGTCTGCAAAATAAAATCGTTCAATTTTAATTTCATCCACCATAAAATGCTATGCAGCATGGAAATGTTATTTTGTTTTTGTTTAACGCAAACGCGAGTTGATTTAACATCTGACCTCGCGTATGTGCGTGTTGCTCTCAACCAAAGTGACATTTATGTGGAACAGAACGTTATGTCTTGCCTGAGTGTTAATTAGAAACATTGTATGCGCATAAAATCTCAGCCATTTCATTAAACATCTGTTGTGCAAATTTTGTTTCGCATAATTTTCATTTAAATGATAGAACGTTTCATTATCCTTAATATTAACTCTACAAAAAGTTTGACGTCCAGCGTGACAATTGCATATAGTTGCGTGTTTAAAAAAAACCTAAATTACATGCAATTGCGAATTAATCATGCCCTAAAAGATGGCGGATTAATTACTGTACGTGTTTGTGCTTTTGCGGTATCAACACCAGTCCACGGCTCGCTAAATCACTCAAAAACTTTCATCCTTATGCCTCACGCGAAATCCATTGCAGGGAGGTTCCGCGTTATACCACGTAATTTATTCGTCTGCAGGATTCGTGTTGAATAGGTATAGAAAAATAGAGACTAACGGTAACTAATGTTATCTTACAATCGAGATGAACTGCCGAAAACTTTTAATTCACTTTAGTCAACTGCTAATTGCCGCCTCCTAACGTATTGATTTCTCTAACTTCGCGCATGTCTGTCACTGACTGTAATTCTTTTAAAGCGGATCCATTAGAAATGGGGGGAAAATTGCAAACATTTTCGATAATCTGTCTTGTTCATTTTTATTTTCAACGTCTAGTTTTATTTGACATAAAAGAATGCGCAAGATTGCAATGAAATACTAGACGCAACTTCGATGGGCCCTCTCCATTGCACAAAAACGACATTTGAGGGTCCACCAAGCAAAATTGCAAAAATAAAGTTTGACTCTGTGAAGGTCTATTTGATGACAATTGTTTCCACTGAGTGTGATTAAGAGTGTCCAGCTTGTTAATTATTTTTTTTATCTGAAGGTATATTTTCCCAAAACGAAATGAGAAAAATCATAAGCATCTTTAACGTGAACATGCAGCAGAATTTTAATTTAAAAGCAATCCAAGACGCCATGATCATGCCTGATCTCTATCCTTGAACTTTACTTGATTGACAACGTGTCTGTGCCAGAACGTACTTAAGAAATTGAATATTTTACTATTTTGACCTCTGATTTTGACTGACGATGGCTGTGTGATTAGAGAATGTGAATACGCTTATTGGAAATGCAAAAAGAATGCATGTGGTGTGGTGTTGGCATAACATTGGTGCTGACAATTAAAATACAGCAGCCGGAGTAGTTTAATTGACCGTAAAAGCTACGTGGCAAAATCTGAAAATGTCATCTCTCTGTAATGGGGGCAACCGTGTCCTAGACGATCACTTTGACTAGACGTTGTTACTTCGGTGGAGCCCGCATTCACTTTATTACACTGTAAATGAACGCGTGCACATGTACGTTCGCGACAGCTGTGTTGCGTTAATGTCTCCCCCATAGTACAGACGCACCCATCCACGATCAAATGAGCGTCATTTACTGCCGGCAAATGCTCTCTTGGCCTCCTGGAAGATCACGTCATTTAATAGCGGGGACGAAGTGCGACTGTTTACAGAATATTCATGACTCGCATTAGTGCCCATTAATCTTCCCGTCTTGACAAAGGTTAAAATACGACTGAATAAATTATGCAATGTCTACTAAAAATGATGGATTTCCAATAAATCTTTTAGCGCGACATGTAACGTGATGACTTGGTATCAATAGTTGAATAGGTGATTATGAGAATTATTGCGTGTTATTTGATTTTTATTGACAATTATATTTATGTGTCTGCCAAAATCAATAAACTCGTTCAATGTTAATAATTTTAGAAAAATGACAAAATATAAATGGTAATACCAGTGATACTCAGTGCAATAAATTTTTTTCTTGTACCTGTATTAATGACTTACCAAACTGTCTTGAGCGCGCAGTCTAATCTGAATCCCCGAAAAAGTCTTCATTGAATTAGTCTAAATGAAATGAAATAGAATATGACGGCTAATCGGTTAATTCGGTCACTCTACATGGAGAAACTCTACGAAGCACCAAAACCAACTCCATCAGACACCACCTGGCCACCACTACTTTGTCTTAATCATATACATGTACTTGTAACACATTATATTTATTTGTATATCATATATTATATTAGTTTGGCACTTATTTAAGATCGGAGAAACTTAAAATTCTAATCTGACCTTTCCCTCCAAATTATGATAGCGACTCAAATTTTTTTTTAAACAATTACTTCAGATTACTTATGCGGGTCTTTGCCACAGCGACCTGTACATTATGGACGGCAACTTTCCGACCCAGCCGTTGCCGCTCGTCCTCGGCCACGAGGGGGCTGGAATAGTGGAGAGCGTTGGGAGCAAGGTCAAGTCTGTTAAACCAGGTAAAGAAAATTTATCCCTCGTCCAGTCAGTCATATCGCGTTTAAGAGCCAGACCCAGACTCTCCTCCCTTCGTTTCCGCATACAAGGACACTTGAGAGAGCAAGAAGCCATGTTCAAAATTTACCATCTGTATTTACAATAAAAGTGAGATACGCGCGCGAAAGCATAAGCATAACCTTAGTAAGCAATGGCTAGCTACAGGTTTTTTAGTCCTTGACAATGACAAGACTTGTTATAGCATGGCGCCAAGTCCCCGGGGATAAAAAACAAAGCGATACTGAAATCCCTAAAAGTTGGCCTCCTCCGTCTCGATATGGCGCTGTGCATTGAACAAAGATTTTGTAAAACCACCTAATAGTTTTGATTTTTTTTCCTTATTTTTTTTTAATAGTGAATATGGATAAAATGGTGCATTATAAAATAAATGTAGATAATCTTTTCCCCGCTATCTTATTAGAACGAATGTTTTTAACTTAATCTGCATTTGTAGTCTTTATTTTAAAAAGGTCAGCAGTTTTGGCAACTGTGCATAAAATTAAAAATAGTTCAGATCGTCACCTTGAATTTATTTTCTGATTTTGAATGGAGTTTCGCCAAGTGTCGGCAGGCGGTTCCGGTATGCGGTTTTATTATGGGCGTGTAGCGCATTTCTTTTGTTCCCCGGTGCATTAAATTTATCTATTGAATACATGTAGTTGATGTAAATTGTCTTGAAAGGAAAGGAATTTTGTTTTTTGTTGATTCGTGACTCGCATTAATATTTTTTTTATAAAGTTGTATTTTAATTTTTTTTTAGGAGACAAAGTGTTCACCTTGTTTTTGCCCCACTGCCGAGAGTGCAAGGCATGCAAGAGCAAGCGCAGCAATTCCTGTGCCGATATGTTGTGAGTGATCAAATACATTTTGGTACTTTTTTTTGGCAAATTTATGCGTGCTTTCAGTTTCACCTGGGTACTGGTGAAAATGTGCCCCTCAATAGTGCCTTAGCACCAAGAGGGCTACAGAAAATCCTGTAGTAATTTCACTACAGTGAATTAAATAAAAATCCTGTACGGGACGCAAATTTTGTCAACATTATTTTTTTTGTGGGGCCATAAAATTTTGTGAAACCATTTCTATGAAAATCTTCAAGGAGAGAAAAATATTTTCGCTTTTTAGGAAGGTTCCAAGCACTGGTCTTCTGGGTCGAACAACTGGCACGGATGGCAAACCCAGATTCTTCTGCAAGGGTCAGCCAGTCTACCACTATTTGGGTGCCAGTTCGATGTCTGAGTACACCGTGATTCCGGAGACATCCTGCGTTAAAGTAATCTTGACCTATAAAAGAAATTAAATTTCATGAACAATCTACTAATTTTTGTGCGTAATTAGAAATGAATTTGTTACTTGTCGTAAATTACATACTTGTGTTACACGTAACCAAAATTAGTTAAAAAAATCAAACTAGATGCTTAAATGTGCGCATTAACAATGACTCTTACAGATAATCAAAGTAAAAGTTCAAATCAAGAAAGTAAAATTTATATTTGTATAGTTGACTAACTTGAGGGGGAGACAAATTTCTTCACCTACTAGAAACATTTTTTTCTGGGAGCCTCAGTGAATTTTTGTTGCGAAGTTTGTGAGCCAATTAATGTTTAATAATTTATTTCCCAACTTTCCCTAAAAGGTTTCTAATAAAAAGAATTTTTTTTTAGATTAATCCCAAAACTCCATTGGAATCTGCCTGCATTCTGGCTTGTGGCTTTTCGACTGGTTACGGATCCTCTGAAAACTGCGTTGACATTTGTAAGATTGCGATGTCTTCATAAATTAGGTTTTAACAAAGACAATGCTCTCTGAATTTTATTTATTCATTGTATTTGTATTTTTGTTGCGTACAGTTCCCGGAGATACGACCGCTGTTTGGGGCATGGGCGGCGTCGGATTGGCCACCGTGGTCGGTTGCAGGGACAAAAAAGCTTCCAGAATCATCGGCATCGACGTTACCAACGAGAAGGAGGCCATTTGTAAGCTTACCACTTTCGCCACATTTACAAAATTGTCATAAAAGTGATATATTTGTCGTATATACGAGACTTCTCGCAATTTGCTGATGCAGAAATCCCGCGTTTGAGTGAATGCGAAAACGACTAACGCCGGAGAAGGTTAAAGATGCTCCCGAAATTTAGTCTCTTTTGGCTGTGCTCCGCTCATCAGAGATTCTCTTGTAATACTGGACTGTAGTTTTATGTTGGTTATTCTCAATTGATTAACGTAAGGGCAGGATAACTGATGATAGTTGCCAAGATAACGTAAAAATTAAAATTATTAAGCAGAGGCTGAATTTTTTTCTGTTGGGATTAATCAATCATTAAATTCGCTAATGCTTAATTTGCTTGAGGAATTATCTTAAATCTGCTTCCGTTGAACTACGACTTTTTGACTTAATCGCGCTAAGCAATCTATGTGGCGGCCGGAAATTTCTTACTTCCTTTGTTTGCAGGAATCATTTTGTCTCTGAACATTTTAAGATAAGAGAATATTCCAATTATAACACTGTATATGTATGCTTACAAGACTGGGAACTTAATTTAAAAGTGACGACTAAGAAAATATGCTTTGAAACACTCAAATAGTTTATTAGAAATCTGGACATTGGCTTTCACAAATTTGGATTATTAAAATTATGGATTTTAAATTTTAATATTTAAAATTCTATTTAAATTTGATATTAAAATTTGAAATGAAATTTGATAAAATTTGATTTACTGTGTTTAATTTTAGTATCCCTTTGAAATCAAGCTTGTAAGAACGAGTTTGACCTAGTGTGTTGAGCTCATTAAGAAATCATTAAAATTTTTAAAAAAATTAACTAACAATAATTCTGAAACATGTCGACAGTATTTTCGCTTAACCGTTTACAACTAATTTTATTCTCGACAGCTCGTAAATTGGGAGTGACCGATTTTGTCGCACTGAATTCATTGAAGAAGCCATTGTTGGAAACCCTTCTGGAAATTAACAATGGTGCTAGATTGGACTTTACATTCGCTTGCATCGGAAACGTTGAAGCAATGGTAATACAATAACTGTTTCATATACTGAATGTAATTGAGCAATGCTCTGTTCTGATGGCTAACAAACTTGAGTATAAATCATTTTTAGCGTTTCCTTATTGGTTTAACGTATTATGCAGTGTAGTTTAGATAGTTCCATCCGGCCAGTGAAACGCTTTCCAAATATAACTTTACGTTTAATTCAGGAAACCGCTGTTCAAGCCTTGGTCGAAGGAGGTACCATGGTCATTGTCGGAGTTGCTCCGGCGACTGCCTTGATGAAGGTCTCCCCTGCGTACTTGCTGACCAGTCGAAAGGTGGTGGGAAGCGTTATCGGTGGTAAGACATTTATAATACAGCATCTTTTACTTTTACATAAATCCTGTAATATGAACAAACTGTTAAAAGATTAGGGAACTCCTCCTTTTCCCGAATGTGTTTAAATGACTGTCGTCGTTTAACCATTGGTTCATTTGGGGGGGGAGTCTGTCAATTGAGTGTTGTGTTAAACATTAATGGTCGTTTTGTCGTTTAGATTACAAAGTGCGAGATGATGTGCCCAAGTTGGTTGAACGTTACTTGGCTGGAACACTGCCATTGGACGACTTCATTACACACAGATATCAGTTGGAACAGATCAATGAAGCGGCCAGAGTCATGAGAGCTGGCGAAAGGTATTATTTTTTACACTCTTAGATTCACGCGGAGAAGTGTGGATTTTTTTGGAAATTTCTAGAAAATTCTATTTTTTTTTCAGCATCCGTTCGGTTCTCCAAATCTCTACTCCATAAAAGCAACGACAATGGACGACTATCAAATAAACAAACTATATTTTGCTATTGCTGTTAATGTTCGCATCCTAATGTTAAACCCACTATTCGAGGGTTAAGAAGTGAATGCACAATTAATCTGCTTTTTATTTACTCAAATGATTAGTACAAAACAAATTATTCTATCAACAGAGTCTAAATGAAATTTTATTTTTTGCTAAACGATATGATAAAATTATGACTATTTAGTTTTACTATCTTGTTACTATCGTACGAAACTCAGTTTTGCTTACTTGAAGAAATTATAAAGCTACAGGTTTTGCGGTTTTGTTCGTGATTTCTGGCTTCAGATATTTACAATCTCTAAATTTTACTGACTAGTACAAAATCTTTTGGTGCAATTAAAATTCTAAATTGAGTTATTTTTGTGTAATGAAATGAAAAATTATAAATGTACATCTTGTGAATTTTACTAACTGGAATTAAAATGGTCGCACTTCAAACTCTCGCATCATTTTCATTGAATTGTATTTTTTTGATAATTCTATTTTGGTCGGGTTTTATTTGAAGGGTCAATTTTATTGGCGTACTTTGTAGCTCTGTGCGCCTAATGTATACAAATCCAATGTAGGTATTGTATTGTATTACCATTGTTCTCTGTACGCGTGGTACCAAGTCATTTGAAGGGGATGGTCCATTAGCCAAATGGTGAAGGCAGTCCAGTGGCCTACAGGCATAATGTGGCTTTCAGACAGTTAATCTGTTAAAATACTAGCTTTATAAATTCTGATGAATGAGGTCGCGATAAAGGGTTAACCGTCATTTGCTAAGGGTGAAAACTTACTAAGGTGATTTGAGAATTAAAATTGAGCTTTTTATTAGATGGGACATTTAGGAAGACGTTGACTGACACTAGGCCACCACCACAACGTGTTGAAGGGTAAGGATTTCTGAGATCTTGATGAGGTATTAAAAAGCAGGTCTAAACGTTAGCGCTTCGTAAAAACACTATAAAAATGGAGTTTTACTTGCTTGCTAAGAAATTGAAAATATGCCTCTAGCTGATTCAGAAATGCTGAGTCAGCTGACTGCCGAATTTCACACGTATATCCTGTAGGTCATGTCCTGCCAAGTTAACTGTAAAGGAGATCCCAAAATGGCCGTAAAGTGAGCCGTTATTATTTTAACTCCGCATTGTTTATTGAAATATTTAGTCATTTTTCCGTATTCGAATTTTTCGCGACAGATTTTTAAATATTTGTCGCCAGAGGAGCATCTATTAATTAAATTTGCGGTTGCTCGTTTGAAGTATGAGCATGCTTTTTTAAAATATTGGGCTTTGAATATTATATGAAATATTATGTTAATGTAGTCGTTAATTCTGATCCTCGAAGGACTTGAGAATTTCCTAACAAGAACCCATTCCCCCCCTCCCCCGTTCGACTAATTCTGTTGAAATATTAGTAGGCGATAATGTTCATAAAGAGATAAATCCAGACTAATATTTATTTGAAGGTAAGTTTAAAATGTACCACAAATTCTGGGCACACAGCAAGATTCAATGCTGATGCAATATTCCGTCGTTCCCAGATTTGAAAAAAAAATGTGGCAGTTATCAAGATTTGAGCGTTGCTCAAAACCTATATTTTTGTAAATCGTGCATCTAAACAAGTGCTGATAAAATAATTAACCACAAACAAATTAGAAAATGTATAATAAGAACTCTTCATCACTTATTTGGAAATATCATGGATCTGCTGCGCAGAAATTCTCTAATGAAAAAGTCTAGCATAAAGCTGCAACTGATTTGTATTGTATCGAAACAGAGTAACAGAGTTAACAGTAAGTGCAACAGTTTGTATTTTATGTGTTGCTGCCCCTGGGTTTTTGCATTAGCAATCACGACGAGCTTGTTCCGATCGTTCAAAAAATGGTTGTTCCAAAGTTTGCTACCGAGAAAATACTATACGTGCTGCGGAACAAAGATGTCAAAACAATTATGTGTACAGCCGTATTTTCCAAACAATGAGTCACGGTTAATGTGAAAAATTTGAGACAATGACCATATCAGGATACACTTTGCAGGACGCTCTGGTTAAACATTGTCACTTTGACAGTCTTTAATCCAAATTGAATTACAATTTTTTTTTTACTTTGCATTGTTTTTTTTAAACCCCCGAAACAATTACTTAATAACAGTGTTTCGATGTTTTCGAAGTCTGCAAACCTTAAGATCTTTGCGAACGAGAAGAGAGGAAAGGGGGGGGGGAGGGGGCGGACTCACATGATCGATCATTTCTCGATTTGTTCCAAACGTAGGTGCGATGAAGGATTTCAAATTGACAAGCTGGAGCTTCCATAATCACGGGCGCCATAGAGATACACAAAATGATCGGCAGGACCAGGGAGCAGATGACGAATCGATCATCGTATAAAACAGAAAGTATCGGACGGAATATGCCGTGGCTGGGAACCGCAAAGACGGCTTATGGGGCAGAAAATACGGTAACCATATTTCGTTACTGGATATCCAATTCCCCGCAACACCCAACACACCGACAAGGCACGAAGATATACGAGCCTCTCGAATTCTTTATGAAATAGCATCTCGAATCGAAATGGCAAAACGTTTAAGTGACGCTTAATCTTGTGCATGGCCTCACCTATGCAATAAGACAGTTGGTGAGGGACCGTAAACTGATTACCCCTTTGAAAATATTGCCTGATGGTATTATTTGATTAAATAACGATAACGTGAGTATGGTAATAAAAATATTATATTTATATTAGAGTATTTATAAGTTTTTTTACAGGTCTAGATGAACTTTTCGACTTTCGTCTGCTCTAGCCACGCTCTAAGTTTTCAGACATTCAAGTTCTCGATATTCAGAATATATGAAACTATATTAGCTATCGATAGCTTTCTTAAATTTTATAAATTCATTAATATTTCATGAAATAACATATTATAATTTGACAGAGTTCAAGTCAACCGTTCATGTTGTCTAACCAAGTCAGCAAAAAGCGCCACTGTTGCAGTACGCCGAAGACGCGCTTTAATATTTGGAATTCCATCGGCATTTCAATTATTAAATAAGTTATAAAACTTACCTGAACTTCTTTCATCTTCTGGGGGTGGGGGAGAGAGAAAGTAGTTCGGCATCACGATTTCGCATGCGGCGCGCACATCCCCTGCTCCTGAAAATTTGGCCACAACTTTGCTCATCCAATTGCGAAGCAAAAATAAAGGTAGGCCGAGTCTAGCGTGAGAGAATCCATAAAGGAAGGCGAACAGAAAATAGAAGGGTGTTCCACGAATACCGAAACTAGAAATATGGAGAAACGAATCTGATACCTTTCTTTCTTGATTCTAGCAGCTGCGGCTCTCAAATTTCCGTGAAAATTCAATTTCGATTGCTTGCCTGGGCGCAAGTGTACTTATTCCATCTTATAAATTGGATGACCTAAAATATGTAGCGCTGATTTCTTCTCAATGCGATTTCAAAGTACAC
Source organism: Mycogona germanica (assembly GCA_034698785.1). Classification (NCBI taxonomy): domain Eukaryota; kingdom Metazoa; phylum Arthropoda; class Diplopoda; order Chordeumatida; family Chordeumatidae; genus Mycogona; species Mycogona germanica. The sequence continues at coordinate 26,720 of JAQGBY010000826.1, forward strand.
TAAAATCCAAGACCTAAGGCCAAGAATCAAGGTCTAATTAAATGTTGAAGACTTGTTAGCCATCCGAAGAGTTTTTCTTCAACGTTTTCATTTCGCTCTCAAAGACTCTTAAAGGATATTGTTTTAGAACGCCTTCCATGAAAGGAATTTGTCATTACCATATTTACATTTTTGAGATGCCATCCATGGAAGGAGAAATATTTGAAGACGCATTCCATGGCTTCCGTCCTTTTCTGTAGTAGTCTTAGAAACTAAATATAAACACCAGCTATATACATTTTTGATTTAAGAAGTGTAAAGGAAATATAGGAAGGGCGATTCCCGACAAAACCAGTTCTCGTCTTAAACGTTATCACCGCTATCCCATTTTGCTCCCGAGCAGCATCCTTAACAGCATCACCATTATGGAGGTAGATCTCTCGCTTTTTAAAGTGCAACCTCAAATTCTATTTCAAGTCAGAACATGTGAAAACCATCAATATCTAAATTTAGCGAACAACACTTTCGCAGCTCGGTGATTGGCTGTCACGGCGACCAAATCTTCACGGATTTAGTTAGAGATGATTTGGATTATTTTTGAAAGGTTGACAGTAAATAAAATTGGATGCGCTATTTGTTTCCGCAGATGTGGCAACGACATCTATAGAGTAGCACATTTGCTCTAACCTATTACTTTTGTATACGTGTACCTGATCGCTTCGATCGTATTTGTGCATCTTGTTCTTCTGAAATGTTTGTTGAGAAGACCACCTTTCTAGGATCAAAACTCCTCCAAGGGGCGACCTGGTAATTTTGCCTAACCTAGGCTGCACAGGAAAGGGACCTTTAATGTATCCTGGTATCGTACAGGCACGGGTGACATTTGACCTCCATTCCAATTTCTCTCGTCCGAAAAATTCCGAAGGTGTCGACCGGAATCGAAACCGCGATGACACCTCTTGTGCATCTTGCTAATTGTAAAGTGAAATGCCAGATTTTGACGTGAAAAGGCAAATACAACAAATTCACTCATTTACGAGTAAAACAAATTGCCCTACATCAATTGAATCGAAAAATAAAGAAATATTTTTATACTTTTGATGTAAAATTTTATCAAACCAAGATTTATGAATACGGATTGCAAAGAAACGTTGGAACATCTACGGCTTTATTATTATTTTATATGGCATAAACTTTCCACAAATCAACAAGTATACTGCGTATTATAAAAAACACAATAATGTGTAGGAAAGTGATTAAAATTTAGTTTCATGGTCTCCAATCGTTGAAGGCGTGCGAAAGATTCTACACGTCTTGACTTCTATAATAGTCGCCTGAAAGACAAAGAAACAAAATATTTTTTAATTGTTTTGCTCACACATGTCTGATACGAGCATTTTAAATTTCCATTTCACGGACACATTTTTTTGACAAAGTGACATAAACAATATTTACATAATGTACGTGCATAAATTATGTGCTAAATGTGCGAATATTCGGCTTTGCATATTTTCAACTATTTCATTTACAAGGATACATAACGCTTTGTTACAAAACAAGATGTTCTTAGTCTTTGGTATGAATATATAAATGTTGTTATATACGAGACTCTAGTGTTTATAATGTTCGTGTATTTAGAAATAAGTATGTGAGAAATTTCTTCACTAAACAAGTGTTTTTTCTAAAAAAAACCACTTATCGTGGTGATTTTTTAAAGCTATTATGTATACATCCATTCCAGCCAGCCATCCATTTACAGCAGAACACAAATGATGATAAAGTGACTACTTTGTCTAAAAAGCCTACATAAGAAAATAAGCTTGAAAAAAATAAAGGGGGACGCGCTTGACATGTGCACGATGTTTTCTTTGGAATAAATTTAGTGGACCTCGTAGTAAAGCCACTTAGAAATTTTTTCCCAGTAACCGAATTATTTCCCTGAATTGTGTTTGCATACCCATTATTACGCGTCGTCGAGCTCGGTTCCTCGTATAATTCGTTTAGCAATATTCGTAGCGAAGAACATGTACTGAACATTCCGCCAAAACCGAGTTCATTGCAGCTATTAATCCCCGTTCCGGTTTTGATTCCCGTCGAGGCTGCTTGTTTATTCGACCGACTCGCGTTTTATACGCGTTCGACAAATTACGAATCATATGAATTGATTTTGTGAAAATTTTGTTAAGTAAATTGTAAATTGTAAATTATAAATCAGGATATTGAAAGCGAGTACAGGTTTTAAGCAGGCCAGATGCCGACCAGTTTGCGAAAGCTTTTTTTTAACCAAGTTACGTCATCACTCTTTCGTGAGATACATAGAAAGTGACGTTGCCATGACAAAACGTTCAAAACAAGACTGTTGACTGCTGTGTTCTGCGACCAATTTCAATTCGTTACGACAACTTCGGTAAAAATGGGGTAGAGAATACTTGACATAATTTTCTTTATGAAATTTAGGCAAGATACACACAGCCATATTTGAAATTTGGTACTTGGCGGTAACTGATGAAATATTTTTTCTTTAAAGCTGAAATGAAAATGTGTCGTTGAGGACGGTTGGGAATCATCTCGATTGCGTTGTCACGTCACCGACACCCAGGGGCCGCATCCACGACCCGGGCAACATTCCAAATTTACTCGTATCAAAAATAGCCGCTGAGAAGATGTGTGTCGCGTTGACATGACATTTTTGCTACCGGTCAATTCGGATGCTCATTCGCCGTCAACGGCATCTCGGCAAATTGCTCGCGGGACACCCAGCATTTTTGAGACGTGGCGGACACGACCGACGTAGCCTTCCGCACACTGTCATTCCACTCACTATCCTGCCAACCCTAGGCCCCCTCTACCACCGCCACCACCACCACCACCACCACCACACCACGTCCCAAAATGTCGCAGCGACGACATAACCTCCATCTACACCGGTGTCGCCCTACGGCGCATCTCAGGATCGTATCCCCGGCAAAGTGCTTTTCCTCAGCTTTTATAGCATTCGAAGATGGTCCATTTGATTTTGCCCGCACCGTCCTCCTCAGATCCGCGCGCCCGAACCAACAACATTCTCACCACCATAAAAATATGATAAATATATATTAAAAATATTATACATATATTGGATTTTCATCAGTGATTGTTATAAAAAAATACCTGGATATTCTAATAAAATAAATAATTAAATAATTAATTTTGAACAAGTTAACTTTTCAATATTGGACAATTTACTCAAAATAAATCTGGGCTGACAGAGATCACGATTCTTTAGAAAAACATCCCCCGACACATTAGCTTCGTGAATTATAATTCATGATGTGCCGAAAGCGAATGCAAACAGAAATGCATTAGGTGTTTGCTCTCAAGAGGATACATCGATCTGCACTTATCAATTCCAAACTGTGGCCAATTGGATATTGAAAAAATAACTCATAAAAAGAGCCTATACTTTTTGGGGCAACAGTCAATGGTCTGTGAGCTTCCATTCCTGGGAGAGCACCCTCAAATTCAGGACACCCGCAAAGGACGTGACCTGAATGCGACAATGTGTGCGGCAGGCAGTGGAAGGTGACTTCATTAGTTATGTAAAGAATACATATAGAAAATTATGCACGAACATGCACACTAAAATTTATAACTATTTTGTGGCTCGAACTTACAAATCTAATGAATCATGCACAGGGAAAAATACACTGTTTACTATTTAAATTGAACAAGAATTTTTTCAAATTACACTAGTCTTGGTATCCATATTGGAACATAAATCGGTCATGCACACACACACCTGTAAATGATTCATATATATATATCTACATATATAATGAACTTTAAGTATCAAATACCTGTATCTGAAGTTTGTCTACTATAAGTACGGATAAATGAGACGACAGAAATGACATATCCAATTAATTATTATATTTTAATCGAACGAAACATGTGGCCTTGCATGATGACTATTTTGTTATATATAAAAAAAGATACCTACACATCTCACAAATACACGATAAAGAATGTCTTGCCTAATTATGGTATAGATGTTTGTACGTAATTACGCGTGAATGTTCACTGATTGTGATAATATTATTGTCTTCCGAGAGTATGCCATTGCAAGAAATAAAAAAATAAAAATTCATTTTTTATTATTGAAAGAACACTGCTAGCAACCAATAAACTGATTGCCTTGACACTTGACAATACAGCGCACGTACACGAACATTACACGTTTACAATTATTTTTGAGCCGATCATGTTTTGTACCAAAGACACGTATCCAATTTACGAAATTACATTATACAAGGTATATATATTTATAATAAATAAGTGAATGTCTGAGTATGCTGTGTGTATCGGCACTAGACCATTAGATAGTGACTTAATACTTTTTCCTTGGCTCAATCACCCTGTATACCGAATGATAAAATATTCTCTTCTCACCGAAACTAGGAATACAAAGATGACTTAATTTCAAAAATCTTTTTAAAGCGTTTCACTTATTGTCATCTATTATCTGATTTTAGAACGTATGTAGGCGATTTATTGGATAGAACAATGAACGAGTAAAGTTTTTGACGACACTTTTCAATGTGTAACATTCAAATTGCATCAACAAATCTCGTTTCAATAACTATTTTGACCTCTAGATATATTCGTCAAAAAAGCTTCGTTGCTTTCAGAATTTAAACAAGATAAATTTACATGTATGCATGCGGATCAGACACCATTTTAGCAGCATCCATTAATATTTTTGCAGTATATCCTCCTCAGGCGTGCGATACAGTATACTTGACTTCGGGTGATGATTTTTTTTAAGCAAATTCACTACTTGTTGTGTAGACTTCAACTTTGAAGATTCTGAAGCTCGAACTAATGATGCTTCGCCATTTAGTTGCCGTATAAAATCGAGAACAATTCACATGTAAATATATATCATCTTGGTCCCGATTTTATTGGACCACAAAAATTAAAACTATGGTTGTTTTTAAAAATCATTTTTGAGTGCTTTCCGGAACCCATATTCTTTCTCGAAATATTGCTCCGTCTAAGCAGGGATCTGAGAAGGATATACAAAATTATCATTTATAAAAATGCAGAATGTTAACATTCTATGTGTTCCAGTACCAAATTGCTAGTCAATCAAAGAACTGAGTTGCCATTAATTACAATCCTTTTATTTTAATTTTATTTTATTAGAAAAATATTCATTCAATGGTGCATTCGATGCAATGAATGTAACCTTACAACGTATCTTAATAATATTTAATGATAATATAGGCTCGTAGATACACCATTGCAATTGTTAAATAAATGTGCAAAACAGTTGAACCCCCACAGCTAACAACTAAACACAGAATCGATTGTATGAATCTTCTCGACATGGTTACGGTTACGCGAATACTTCATTGAGCAATTCAACAAACTTTAAGAATTGAATACACCGTTTATAAATCACAAAAACATAATCACGTAGCAGCTGCAGAGAATTTACAATACAACACAACATGCTTAATAACTACATTAATAATTGTTGTTAGCTGCGATGTGTTTAATTTTTCTGGTAGTCCAAATGCCATTAGTTAGACTTGACGTGTTATCATTTTGTTAATATAATAATGGTGCATGCAGCACAATTTATATTGTCATTTTTCTAAATATTACTGGCACAAAAACGATATAATGTTATATACAACTTAATCACATTTTGAGATCTAGCATTTGAATGTCAAACGTAAAATGCCACGATTCGAATGACTTAGAAATATGTACAGAGATTCAGAATTGCACCTTTCTGATACTCCTGTGAAAACAGCCTCTTCTCGAAGATATTTCTGGCACAAATTTTTTCGTAAACACGGTTATGCACAAGTTTCTAAAAAAAGGAAACAAGCTCGTTTCAAATTAATCTCTGCTTCAGGGGACCGCTGCCCCTAGAAGGTTGTCTCACGCTGACCATAGCGCACCGAAACCATACGAACGCTAATGCAATGCAGAGAAACAAACATGTAGGATGCATTGCGTTTACGTACTCATCCAAAACTAGTTAAACTGTGACATTTTTAATCTTCTGCTAAAACTCTTGATTGATCTTGAATATATATATTAAGAACACAATTCTCAATTTATTAAAAAACCCATTGCGACAAAAAAATCGAAAATTTACACTATAATGAATTTCATTAATTTTTAGTCGTAGCAGGGTCCAGGAGGATATGACAGAATCGGTCCTGTTAATTTTTTTAATGATACCGTATTTCGCGTTTGAGATCAGCTGAATTATTACATTTATAAACCTTTCATAAAATTCGATGATGTCGTAAATTTGACTTTAAATTGACAAGCATGCCAATAAGCGAAAAGAAATGCTCTTAAAAAGTTGTGCAAAGCTATTTGGAAATTATTTACCCATCACCAAATACGTTTGACGTCACAATATAAAAATCGCCCTTATAAAAATCACTCTCTGTAAATACGATATTGAATGTATTTTAACTAGCTAATCTTTCGGATTAATGGTCCTCGCCCTTTCAGTGCAGTGCATTTGCATTATGCTGTATATCCCGACCGCAAATTATGCAGTTTTAGTCCTTGCAGCAACAAAAATTGCGATGCAACTGGATAACTTATTCACTTATGTTTTCTTATAAAAATCCTTCTACGCTAAGTATAATAGCGCAAATCCTATATTATAAAACACAGTTTTTTCCATGTGTTATTCACGGAGCGCACATGCAGCGCAATGAAATTTACGCTGGATGTAATGAAACAAATTATAATTATTCATTAAGGAATTATTAAATTAATAAACAAAAAATCCACGCGTCCCAATCTACCTGCACTTTGGGGAGACTAAAAGGAGGGCGGTTTCAGTGCACCACGCAGTCCGATGCTGACTGTGCAACAATTCGATGAGATATCGATAGATCGACACGTATCGTGATAGTTTTGAAATATGGGGCCACGTGGTGCGTGACGGGGCGAAACTGATGAGTCCTTTTGTAAGGGCATTGATGAACAGTATTCATGTTTTGGAGGAAAATATTTGCCACAATCATGTATGATTTCGGGTAAAACCATGTAATTATCTAGTTTTGGGTATATCGTTCGCATTTTCCCGGTCGAGTTTTCACTCTCCACGTACTCTAGAGTGCCCAGGTGGCGGGGGACAGCCCCCACATTTACGTAGCCGAAACACCATCAGCCAATCAATTATTCGACCGAGTGCAATCGCGCCCACAGTACCAATTATACGGTCACACGCGCGTGAGCAAAATCAAATCTACACCGCCGAGTTCATCTGGTCGCACGGTGAACGCGACCCTGGTGGAAGCGCACATGACGGCGACCAACAGGAGGAGGACGAGGAGGCGGAAGTGGTGGTTAACGCGATGACCGTGGCGCAGCGCGGCGGTGGCGCCCCGGCCGTCTCGCCACCCCCATTGCCCACGAGGGAGACGTCGTGTTTGACGTCGGTGCCGTTGGTGTCGCCACCGGTGTCCCACTCGCATTTGACCGAGACGCGCATGGACTCCAGCGTGGTGACCGTGTTCTCGCTACGAGTGGCCGCCGTGCTGTTGTTGCTGCTCGATCGCACGGTACCTGAGTGTTTGGAGCGTCGCCCGGAACGTCGACGAGTGAAGAAGCGCATCCACCAGCGTCGGGTCGAGTTGAAGCTGAGAAAGACGAAGGGGTTGGTCGACGAGTTGGACACGGCCAGCGCCCCCAGGAAGGCATAGGTGGTGTTGGAGATGGTTTGGCCCCCGTACACTCGCCACATGTCCACGACGAAGTAGGGCATGCCGCACAGGAGGAAGGAGATGGCGATGACCACGGCGATCTTAAACGTTTTCACTTTGGCCTTGGGCAGCGTGGTGGACAGCGTGGCCTGCAGGTGCACCTACGAATATGCATGAAGAAAAAAAATAGAAGACGATAAGGGGGAAAAATCAATAGAAAATCCATTAGAACAGCTCGTCTCTATCGTCGTAATCGACTATCCGCATAAATTGATAGCCGAAAAAATAGCTACTCCATCTCCTGAAGCAGTAGTCGCAGCTTCTACACAACTCTATTATACGACTTAAACATTTACTAATAAAGCTATAGACTAAAAAACAATCATCTCAATTATAGGAACTAGTGCGCTCTGGGGGCAACGTTGGACTCTATCACAGTTACAACCAACCACGAGTATATGCTGTAGGTAGGCTAACACAGAAACAAATACATTTCAGTATCTACAGTACATTTTTGTATGCAAATACAGAAACGTTTAAAAGTTAATTTCAATTTTTCAAACTATATTGGAGACACCTTTTTTACCAGGAATCGTGACCAAGACAACTCATATTGCTGAATTTGTCATGAGAGATACAGAGTTGTTGTGGAAGGGGTGCGTTCACAAAATCGAATTTAATAATAATACATTTATGAACAAATCCACCATATTTGTATAAATAGAGTGTGAATCTGTCGATATCGTGCTTAAATCAACAAGAAAGTTAAATTACGATGACAATTTATTTTTTAAAATAAGAAAAAGATTTTTTTGTCATAATTTTCTTTTTTAAATTTTTTGTTGAACAATTGCTTGTGTGGAAGGATTGTTGTCCGCAACTGAAATCTAAATTAGCAGTATCACTATGATAAATATTTTGGTGTTGTTCTGGGATAGAAAAAACACAAAATTTGACCAACTCTCTTTTGCAGATAGATCACGTTGCATTAATATTCCGAATGCACTTAATATGAGAAATATGACCCAAGTTTTATAGTGTGTGGATTTATTATGTACGAGCAATAAAAATGCTCGTGTACAATGCATGGAAATACAATGCACTCGTTTTATAACTCTACTGTGACTCTGATTGATGCGTTGGTCACGGCAGAGCGCAGATTCGAAACTAATGGGTACCCCGAAATCGGCAATCACCTCCAACTTAGCTACAATGCAGGAAAGCTCGCATATTTAATTTTTAATACCCTTCCATGTACTGCGATGCTGGTATTTTCACTCGTGTGTAAGTGTTGTTCTGTCGGTCGTTGGTTTGACCCCCCTCGGAGCTCTCAAATTATATATCAGGACGAACACTTGATTATTGCAGTGTTTATTTATGCAAGAATGCTCGGAATGTGCGTAGGAAGCAAGCTCACCGATGCGCAGAAATCATATTTGATTTTTAATAAGCGAAAACCATATTGCCATTCACTAATTGCACGAGCATATCGGAAGATAATCATCATCAGTTGTCATAGCTAACTTTATTATTTAAAATTACATTACGTTTTGCTACCGAATTTAATGAGCATCGCTACAACATTTACTGAGTTTGACAAAACTGCGCTACAGGCGACAACTTGTCTAATAAATCCGCTTGATTAACTTTGACCATTTAACTATAATGTCGCGTAACCCTAACTCACTGTACGGAAAACGAACGGCTGTCGTGACCGTAAACTCATGATGAAATGCATTTAAATGCACTTCGCACATGATCACACCCGGTAATAGCATGTCTCCGGCCCACTGACGAAACCCAAATCACGTTAGATAGTTTGAAACATAGTTCCCCCCATGCAGTGTATATATATATATACGACTAGCTGACCCGGGCCACGCCTTGCTGTGGCTTCCAGTTAAATGGCTCGGTCACACTACTTCGTGCACACAATTTT
>JAQGBY010000827.1:0-36345 GCA_034698785.1 Mycogona germanica
CCGCGCCGGGAATCGAACCCGGGACCGCCGAACCGCAGTCCGTCATAAACCAACTGCGCCACGACGGGTCGTACAAAGCGAGTTGGTCGACGACATCTAGTGAGCAATCAACAAAACTACAATTTCGGTGGTTGCCTTCAGGACACGATTTAATATAAACGAGTTTGACTATTTTGACTTTTACCAGTAGTTAAATTGTAGTAAACGTTCTTAGTTCGCTACAAATAGCGACTTATTTTAAGGGAAATGAAATTGGGGGATGGGTCGTCTCCCAACAATTGTGTCTCGTCACCCGACTACACGAAACGACGAACTCAATCCAGGAATGCGGATTTGTTACCCGACAATCCACGAAAGAATAGAACGCAGACAACGTACACACACACACACACACAACCAGTTAGCAATGAACGTCATGACTTGGCCAAAGACCACCTCAACCACCCCCGACTTTCCCCCCCCCCCCACTAGTAGTACATCCTCCTTCAAGTGGGACAGACGCAGCAAGCAGCAACCGTTCGATGGCCGCTGCACCAAACAAATGAGCAAACATGCCGCTGTTCGATGTCGTGACGACTACCCAATGTTGGTCATTAGCGTAAAAAACAGCCAAAAATGTGAATGCCGACGAACCCAGATGCGCCGAAAAACGAAAAGGAAACTAAACACCATCTAACCAACAGACCAGCTACGAAATACAAACACCCTTACCTAGCTAAATTAAAATTCTAATCAACGAATTCCAACTAAATTCAATAAAGAAAACCTCTCACCGATCTAATGTTTGACCCATGCAACAAACATATCTGACCAGTTCCCATCAGCTGGCCAAGTCATAAGATCGCATCTGCTCGCAATTGGGGAATGTTGACCCTACATTAAACGTCACGACCATAATTTAGTCCAGGTGGCCAACACCTGGACTAAATTATGGTCGTGACGTTCGAAAATGAAGAACAAGATCAATAACATGTCAGGCACGCAGTAGACCAGACTCGAAGCCTATTTAAAAAAATTAAAATGTCCTCTTAGGTGGTAAAAGAGCGTCCGAACTCCGAAATTTACTCCACAGGGGTTGGCCCCTCGAGTCGTATCCCCTGAGGTGAGATTTGGCGAGCACTGGCCCGAGTGAGCCAGGGCTCGGAACCTGTGCCAAAGAGAGTGGGCGGAGGTTATTGTGGTGGCGGTGGTGCCGATGGCCAGCACCCGAGCGAAGGAGATTGCTCACGGACGACCTTGGAGCTAACAAAGAGCCGTTACGGGCTCAGGGGCACTGAACCGCGCCACCAACCGAGCGAATCAGACGAGACGGGTTGAACGGGCGTTGGTGGTGGCGGAGGGCGGGCAACATGGGACAGAGGTGTCGAGAGATAGACAGCAGATCGATACGGCCATTCTTTGTCGTTGTCGTTTATGATTTCAGGGTAACGTCTTCAACGACGACGATGAAGAAAAAAATCGTAATCTCAACGCCTCTCAGCGACAATAAAAATATTCCGCTCGGCGTAATGAGCGCCTCTTGTTCTGGTTACCGGAGAGCCCTCTGGCGGTTGAACGAGAAAAAATTCAGATGTGAACGAGATTAGCGATTAAGTGGACGACTGATTGGCGAATCGATGACGTCTCAATTTATGTGATGAACGAGTTGGTGTTCTGGTGTGACCAGCGATTGCGACCTGAATATCGCCAAGTGGAGAGAAAACAACCGAAAGGATAAGAAAAACATGCAATCGAAGCGCTTAATTTTTAGAATAGTAAGACAGTGTTCAAGTGTGGACTGCTTACTAAAAAAATATCCCTTTTTACGCTACAGCTACAACAACATAAAACCCTTAAATAAGTTGCATTCACTGTAGAGGTTTTCAAGATGATGCGTTACGCCTTTCGTGAGCTGTGGAAGCGCGTGGAAAAAATACATCCAATCGATTGAATCTCGATAAAGTATACCATCGTTTTAAAATCTGAACGTTCCAGAATTTCAAGACCGGACCCAAAAAATATATTCTGAATTATTCGCGATTGTTTCGTAGAAAGTCAAGTTTATTCCAAATTTCATTTCACCTTTGAAGATGAGCAATCGTAGGGTTTAAATTGGTTAAAAAGCCTGTTTAAACGTCGCGTCGACCAGACATCAAATTCGACCCCTAAAGAGAAGAAACAGCCGAGACGCCTCTCAATTAAATGCAGATGAGCCCAGCCAGAACCCAAACAGTGGTTCGTGAGCAGACTACAATCCGCCAACACGAGCCAATCTCTCTCTCTCGCTAAACTTGGCCGCAACACCATTACGGTTGTGAAACACGAACTTGGTTACCGGGGCCAGCCACCAAACACACACACACATCTCCCCCCCCCAAGAGAGGGAGCAACCAGACGAGCTAAAAATAGTCACCCCGACATCACGGAACTGAGCGAACCACCCCTGCCTCCCCACCACGCCGTCGGTGCGGTTGCATGGGCGAGCGACCACCAAACCCGAATTGCAACAGCTGTTTGCCCTTGAGCAGCGACTCAGGACGAGGACGAGTGCGTTCCCTCGTCGACAGCCTCTGGGAATCAGTCCCCGAGAAATGCGCTCGGGGGGAAAAGGGTTAGTGCTGCCAGACACGGAGACGGCGAAAAACCAGAGTCGAGAGAACCAACTCAGAAATCCCGTCCAGTAGTATACACATACCGATCAGTTGGTTTTCTGCTCAATTGTTGATCAGGCAGATACGAGAATTAATTTTGAAAAAAAAAACCAGAGGGGTCCCTAAAGGTGCTCTCGCTGGCCTCCGATTGGCTCCAAGCACACGAACGGAACACGTGATCGCGGCGGCCGGTGAGGTGCAATGACCGGCATTCCGGACAAGGACGTTAGCGGCAACAAACCGGACAAGAGTTTTTTTCGTCCTTCGCCATTCACCCCAGGACAACAACATCCCCTCCCCCTACACACACACACACCAACCAGCAAAGGTTATTAGGCACTCACGATCCCAAAAAAAAAAGGGGGGGGGGTTAAAGAAATGCAGGCAGACCTAGTCGCTCGCTGACCTAATTCTAAAGAATCCTGGACATCGAAGGGGAGAAAGGGAGGCAGGGGGCTGGTCACTTATTTGCACCTCCCCTCTGCAAAACTGCGACAAAATGCACAAGCCACAATTTTTTTGGCAGCGAGCCCAACCAACGGCGGTAGTGACCCAATCGAGGCTCGACCCATCGATAAATTCACAAAACCAACAGCGAAGAACATAAAATTGATTAGTTATACGTAAACAATTTTTTTTCTTCAAAAATTGGTTGTGTTCGTGAAGACATTTCAAATAAATGACATCTCGCGCGATTCCAATATATCCTAGTTCCATTGGCCAAGCACGCTTGAGCAGGTTGCGTCGAGACATTGAACAGATTCGGCTCGTCCGCGCTTCCACAGTAAACGACTCGATGCTCTCTTAATGACAATTCGCCCATCTCAGTTGTGCACGTGAATTTCAATCACGCTTGAGAGCGGGCGCGTTCAACTTTTAATAAGATTCGAACACTCGATCTATATCTCTACTCATGGACACGATCTGAAATGGTACAATTGCAATTTCTGGAGTAACCTTAAAATTCTGCTCGCCGTCTAACTAAGCTACTAATAATATGCAGCCGCCAAACAAATTAGATTTTGGCAACAGACGTCAGGTGACCTTCCAAGAAACCGGCAACCAAAAAATTAAATAAATCCCCGACAGTGAAAGATGATGACGTCAACAAGATGCGCCGTATCACACGTCTCGGGTCAGCCGCTTAAGCGCATTACGTTCTCAAAAATAAGAAGCAAAAAATTCTCCAGACAACACTTCCAAGAGAAACGTCACGGATCAATTGATTGACTTCCGGTATGCGAGATGTCGGCGCTCGAAAGAAAGCACTATCGAGTCACGACAGTGAATAGGGGAGCGCAGACTGGAGAGAAAATTCTCAGAATTCGGTCAGGTGGAACTACTCTGAATCCACACAGCTATTTTTAAGGACTGAGCGAAAAGCGGATTTTTTCCCGGACCCAAATTCATGGTCAAACTTGCAAAACGAAACAGAAACATAAAATGTCTTCTATTTCACCTGATTTGGGATTCGAACCGGTACTTCAAAACCCGACCGGCAATTAAATCCTAGAATAGCGATCATCGGTTGAATCGCACACATCCGCGGACGATAGGGCGAGAAAGACGGCATCTCGTAACCGCCTTACCGCGGCGTTTGCGGGGAGCGGAGACCTAACGTCTCAAAACCACCTGCATTTAAAAAATAAATTTCTTGGAAGAAAAACGATCGGTAGTGGGAGGGAACCATCCAATTACGGCAATTTTCCGTACTACCGATTCACCTGACCACGTCACAGCCATGCACCGACGGCAACTGGACCGCGTCGGGCCGATTAAAAAATAGAATAAAAAATGGCGGTCACGCCAGTCTACCCGAAAATAGAATCACTCCTGGCCACCGTAAACAAAAATTTAAAATATGAGAAGTTATCACGTGCCTACGTCAGAAATGACGTCAGCCAGATCTGCTGGATATTGTCAGAACAGGAGTACAAAAAAACACTTCTAAATTGGAAACTGTACAATATTTACCTGGCTGCTAAAAATCCGATGAATACTGAATGGTCGAAAGAATGCAAGTTTTGATGACAATTTTGCGGCTCGGTGAAATTCTTCGGTGAGGTGATATCCGGTTTTCTGACGTGCGATGGTCAGAGAAACAGTTTACAATCCTTAGAATGCGATCACCGCTTTCTTATAAATATCCCGAAGTGAAATGCCGAGACGTTTTTACGCAACAAGACTCTTTTTGTTAGTCCAACCGACCACGAGGTAGATCAATTACAATTTGAAGTTGGAGTGAAAAAATTAAGACGACTGAACAGCTCGTACTTTGGCGAAAGAATAGTCAGCGTCGTCGTCGAAAATGGAGGAAATAATTCAATTACGGGGGAAAGGGTTGTGACGTCATTGTATGGGGAGGAAGCGCTGAAAGGAACTTCATGAATGGGGGAAGGGAAGTGGGGATTAGCCTTTGGCCTATGCCCTCTTGAGTATATAAGTAAAAAGTGCAGAAGACCAAGCGGATATATTTTTTAACAAAGACACAAAGCTAGATAGAATAGCGGCAATAATCCGAAAGTTACATGAATAATAATACGAGTATGTTTGAGAGATCTTGAGAGAAGTTAAATTACTGGTAAACCCCTAAACAAATATTAACAATAATGGTGGATATTTGAAAATAATTTTTCTCGCTGACCCGTTGGTCAGTCAGTCACCGAAAATAATTTGGAGACGTTAAAATTTAGATTAGATCATTTATTATTGGACCACAGCATTATGTCTCTACGAACAAAGGAGGCTGGGAGGTCGAGCACATGTGGTCAGATAGCCGTAGGGCAAAGTCCATTACCGCTTTCACGGACAAGAGAAATGACCTAAATTGACCAGAGAATTATTTTCAAATATCCAAAAACGAAATGAAGATGCATACATTAATTTGCTCGACCTCCCAGTCATCCGTTTCCGGTTTAACTTTTCTTCAGTTTCTTCATTTGATCGTATGCATTGGCACCGTTTGCTTTCGAACACACCTGATGACATTTTGCCAAAATCTTAACCACAATTAAGCAGTAATCAAGTTAACTGAAGTAACTGTAGATGTCCAAGCAAAATTGATTGATGGGTCGGCAGCCAGTTAAGAGGGGGAGAAAGACGAGAACCGAGACACTTAATGTCTCGCCAAACTCACTAAATAACAGAAAACGTTATTTCCACTCTCCCCCCTCGTCGTGTCTGGTCACACTGTTGCGACACGGCCAAGCACAACAACACGCGCTCCACAAGACGTTTTTATTTATTAGTCCGACCAGTCATGCCTCTATTGACCCCGATAATAACAGTCAATTTTTCTCTTTTATTATTTGTGAACCCCTCCAAAAAAAGTAGGTCAGACTCGCCACCCCCTCCGTCCTCCGGCACATGACAGGGGGGAAAATAATAAAAGTCAAACCACATATTTCAGACGGTTTAAGGGTGGGTAGGTGGGGGAGAGCAACACCGGGGTGGCAAACAAAAGCAAAACACATTACGTGTTTTTGTTTTTCGTCGACGAGGCGCACTCGAGCCGACCCAATCGCCGACGAAGCCGAGTAAAGTGCACGACGCCCTATGGTAGCTCGCACTTTGGACACATTCGGAATTAAGGGCGAACGCTGATGGGCCTCCTTAACAAGTATCTCAGACAAGTCAGTTGTCCAACAAACCTTGACTGAATTTCAATTAAAAAAAAATGTAGATGGCCCCCGGCAATTCTTTCCTAGGGCCTAGCTCAGCAACTATATATGGATCTTCACCGTAAACCAGATATCATGGACACAGGTACCACTGAGACAATCTATCTCTCGTCCCTGTGATTTCAGTCGGGAGTTGAACCCGCGATTTCGGCCGTAGTTCAGATTCGCCAACCAACTAACTATACCATACAGCACTACTTCCGGCTAAAACAGAACTTCAGATAGAACGAGCCGACAGCTGTTCCGGCGACACGCGTCATTCTACTCAGACGGTCTTCCAGCAAGAGAAAAAACTCATTTTCACAAACACGCAATTACAATGTATGCAAATTTTGCTTCCGCAATTCCGGTCGACTCGACCAGGCTGTTTGAATGAGGGAGACAAGAGGAAGAAGAAAAAAACAGTTATCACCATCACCTACTCAAAGGTGCAGAAACCAGATGGATTCTCTTCCCGTTTCCATAAGATGGGGAGTCTTTACTTAGCCCGCGGGTGGCGCCACCTAGCTGATGTGCACACCGCGAATCCACTTATTTTCGGCTCGCAGCGGAATCCCAGAGGAAAGAAGGAGACGACAGACAACGGTCGTTAGAGGTCAGAGACAACGACTGTATTTTTGTAGTTGTGTTGACGAACGTGATTCTACTTGGTAATCCAAAGAGAGGATAAATCACATATTTCAAGTTTTTGCTTATTCATCCGATAACCGAACGACTTAGCTGTGGAAAGATGGTATTCTGTAGAGTACGGCGCTTAGTCCGAACCGGCTTATCACTCGCAGATTGTCCGAAAAATCTAACCATGTTACGAAATCAATAACGAGATAATTCTGCTGGATTGACGATTTCAAATGTTAGGACATTACTTTCAAGGGTGCTTAGTTGACTCAAAGAGTTGTTTGGGATCGACACCACCCCCAACGCCTGCCCAAATGATTTAAGGTTTTTAAAAATCGGAAAAATCGATTAAGGAAATCCGATGATCGGGTTGGAGCCGATAATCGTCGACCGATCTGACTAAAATAGTGAAACACCAGAGTATGCAAAACGGGGATCAGACAAAGAACAATTACAAAAAACGCGTGGGTGGCACAACCTTGGGTTTCTGTGGCTGCCCTCCACCCTCCAACCCACCCACTCCCATTTATTCCACATTCGGCCCAAAATAGTCGGGGGAACAAAAAAACAACCATCGAATTATGCCACTATCGGCTTTGAGAGTACAGTAGGAGGTCCAAGTGAGCAGAGGAACTTGGCCTTCGCCGTCCCAGAAAAGGGGCGTGTCCCTTGCAGCAACCACTTTCTTCGCAGACACTCGAAACACAAATTTCATTACGAATTTCAATGAGTTTTAATTTGGGAATTACGAAAACATCTGGCTAGGCGTTTCCACATTTCCGAGATCCGGATGCTTCTAAAGCTCGAGAAACGAAACGCGACCGGAGACTCGTATCGCCCTCCAGCGGGGAAAACTGAAAACTGTAATCCTTGGGGGACTCGTCACGCACGAGAAACGTCAAATGTGAGAAACATGGGACTAAAATGGGTCCCCTAGTTTGCACATCGATTCACGGCGAATCGCGATTAATCGACGACTAGGCAAACTAGGACTCGAAACTAAAATTCGAGAAGCGACACAAACAGAAACGCCAATGATGAGAGGCGTCAGAAATGAGCTAAGCCGTCCTTGAAAGGATTCCGATTTGGCATTACATTTCACTATCACTTTATTCCTTGTGGGGGGAGTGTGTATCCACGTCTAGGAACATCTGTAGTGATATACACTACAGTGATTAAAAAAGATGACAGCCAATCCACATTGTTAAGCTCCAGAGCAATGCTTCCCCTTTCACCCAGTAATAATTGTTTCTGACGATTCTCGTATTTGGACATTTCGTGCGTGAGAGCAACCCGTAATTCCCAACTAATTTCGAACGAAAAACACAAAATAATTAACCCGATAAAAATACTGCCCAAGCTCAGGTGTAATGAAATCAATCGGTGAGACACACGATATATTACACTTCTGAACGCCGGGCAAATGCTATTCAACTGGAACCCGATCGAGGCCCCCGTCCAACAGGAAGTTCATGACTATCAAATGAAACACAAAAGAATGCTTTCATGATCCCGATCTCGATCCCAGCAACATGTCCACAACGCGTAAGAGCATTCTCACATTACACGACCAACACCAGCCAACCGACTTACTTCAAAAACTCAAATCTTGACAAACCCTTAGCAGAGAAAAATCTCCATTAACCCCGGTCGGGGTTTAGAGTAACTGCGAAGGAAGTGATCTATCGCATGAAAACTACGTAGTCAAGTGACACGCCAAAACCAAAAACCAGTTGTGTCATCAGCAGCTACTCGACGAAATGACGCGTCACAAACAAAATATAGTCACTGGCTCCTCCTTCCTTGCTCATTACAAACGCGTGCAATTACTCAGAAGCAATTACTTTTGGAAGAAAAAAACTGGACGCAACACTATCTAATGTTCAATTCAAGACGTCCTACAAAATTCCGATCAAGCCAAATCAGCTTTAACTTCCGTGATACCAAATTTGAAAGACCCACATGTACGTATTAGGAAAAAATAAGAGGGGAATCAATCAATCAATTACCGGTAATCTGTTTAGACGTCAGTGTCGGGTTCGACCCAACACCGGAGAGACTTCCTCCTCCTCCTCCCCCTCCTCCCCCCTTCCGACCACGACCCCAGCACTAATCTCTTAAAGTCTTACAAAGTCGACCACGGAAATGGTGACGTCATGACGCCCACGCACATCATCCACATCTTTCCCATTGTCCCCTCTCTCTCCATGTTTCCGTCCGATCCGAACAATGTACCCTCATAATCAATTGCAATTTTCATCAAGATTAACGAATAGTAGCTGGAACAATTGCTATCTTCACCCAATCACAAAACCAATCGTAAAAATAGTTGAGTGATTTAAAACTCTTGTTTCGCCTGTGAGATAAGATACGTTCGTTATAAGGTTATTAGTTGAATAATAATTATAAATCTGGGGATCTATTGTGGCAAATGTAGCTGGCATCACTGGTAGCACGTGATTGGCGCACGTGAGAGCGACGACAGCGCCATTTTGATCAAGTGGAGACACCATCTTGGAATTTTCTTTTTTAATGGCAATGCTTAAAATTTCAACGACTGATACCTCGAAAAATGCGCAACATCGAAATCTGAAATAAGTTGCACTTAATTACAAATTTGCTGAAACATCTACAGCTCAAAATTAATTCAATTTCGTAAATCCGTTCAAAAGTAAAATAAAATTAAAAAACTACAAACTTTTAGGATTATAGTATAGTCAATTAAAAAGACAATCAGTTCTTTTTTGGACTGGGCTATCACTAGATGGCGCACGTGTCAGTTGGCCGGTGTTCGCCGCTAGGAGCGTACAAATGGGCGTCATTCGACATTGCACCGAGGCCGCAAAAAAAGCTAAATTGGCATAACATGTAGGCTAACGGCCCAAGTTCATTCAAGCTTCGCCTAACTGAATCAAAGATACGAGATCTGAAAACATTTTTTTCCCACGGTAAAAATTAGTCCAACAACGTCGGGGAAACGCAATATCTTTCGTAAGGTTTCCTCCCCCCATTCATAGGAAAATTCTTCGGAACTCGGAACGAGATTTAAATAGCAATCGAGATCGCTATTATGCTAATGAGATAGTAGCCATGGAAATAGCGGCGCGGAGATCCAATTAGGGTTTCAAAATAAAAAAAAAATTAAGTCAGTGTTCAGGATTTTAATGACACTGGCAACACGAAAATGAAAGCAGGTAGCATGACACACAGCGAGATTCCCAGGAGCTCTAGAATGCGGGATATCTATTCTTGAACTTGTGCTTTTCTAGGTCTTTCAGTTCGTTGGCAGATTCCAAGCATTTCTGCGTTCTTGTATAACACGCACGTAGCAAGAGCAATTTATGAGTGAGGCAACAGAAAACTAATCTGTATCGATAATCGAAAACTGCTTCTCAGATGGTTGGCGCAGTTGGCCCGCTATCAGGAAAGATATTCGGCGAAAAAAATACTTAACAATGAACTGTTTTTTTATGTGCCAGCAGAGCCAATATAACCAGATCGTGATTCGACGAAACCATCCACCTCTCTCAATCTGAATTGTGTTCTACGAATTGCCGACAACGGCCATAAAAAATGTGGCGTCACAGGTTAACGGCACGAACGCCAGACACACTGTACAAATTACGCGCCACAATCGAGACAAACGTCAATTTACCTAGCCCTAGGTCTAACAATTTTCAAATTTTATAAAATTTGTCGCTACGTCCTCGAACAAACAGCAACGCGACACGAGACTGACCCGGGGCCCCGATTGCAAAAAAAAAATCCTAGACAAGGAGAGAGGTCTCGGGTAAAAGTGCACCAGGCAGCGACATCGACAGAGGTTGGTTTGGGGTTGTTGGGGTAAGCCAGGCGTGGCAAACCCTCGGCACACACGGGAGGGAGGAAAAGGCAGGGTAGCAATTGTAACGTCAGTGCCAACGGGTCAAGGACCTCGACGATATATACGGGAGAGTTCAAAATATGAGGGGTGGATGAATGGTTGTTGCAGTCACAGAGGGTTGAAAACTTATTTGGAGTGAAGATCTGATTATTAACCCTCAATTTCCACCCTCCATTTTGAGCAGGATTCATCGTTTTCTCATTACCGGGGCGACGCCACCCAAAACCACCCGAACTTCATCCATGAGCTTCAATGAAGTTTGAGCATTTGCTTCAGCTTACTTGATAAATTCGAATTGCAATTAAGATTGGGGCGAAATGGGAATTGGAGATCGCACGCGCTTTATCACGTGGCCCGAAAGCAAACGCACCATGACATTTTCGAACATCTGACATATGAGAGTTGTCATTCCAGAACTCGCGGCGCTTTCTTGCCGGGTACGAACTAGCCACTAGTTCCAATAACTAAACGCCCCCTTCTCCAGCACGTGTTTTGAAATACACACGCACATTCGAAAAGGGGCGAATTGACATTCGAGAACGACCAATACGACACACGAACGCTACTTGTTCCGATGTCTAAACGCCCCCTGCTTTTACATTGATCAAAGATGCTTAGTGTAACCAGAACATGACGCCCCCTAGCGAGCATAAATAGCGGGATAGACTCAAACATCGAAAGACACTATTTCTGATCAGACAAAAAACTGAAAATAAACTTATACTTAATTAATATTATCCGGTCCATAACTCTCGGGCAAACTGGTTATTTGCTCAGATTACAAAAACAATCTCATTTAGCTACCTAACGTGAGGGGAAAAACCCGCCATTCATGTGAACACGAACCTACCACATAAAATTTGAATTCCACGGAATTTGGTTAATCTCGACGAGTAGATGATGAATCAATATGGGGAACTTTACTTATCGTTCATTCTCCTATCGTGAAACCCGTTCGAACGTCAACTGCAACCAAAATAACACCAGTTCGGGGAATAACCAGGTGTATTTTGGAAGACAGGTCGCACGAAACGTTTGATTACGTCACAATAAATACACGCACGTACATATATTCCAAGTAAATAAGCTGGTGACGTTGTTCAAATAACGAAAGAGAGCCGAGGCAACGACCACCAGTCAATAGATTTACGAGCAGCCGCAGCAGCAGGTGGTCAGGAATTGGACACGCCGACAAACACACGCCAAGTAATCGCAGTCCCAACTGGCTTTTTAATTTGACTCGAATCGTTGGCCATTTTGGTGTCCGTAAAATCATAAATTAATCGACACTTTTCTCATCTGGAATCAATCTATTCCAGTTCTATACCGTAGAAGATGTTCAATCAACGGTGAACCTCCTTTACAAACAACTTTTTTTTAATTCAAGGACGTTCTCGTTGTAGATGACATTCAAAAAGTTTGCTGGTAATCCGCACCGAATTGTTCAGACCCTCCCAATTCGCAGACGTGCGAACCCACCTTTACAAGTTAGTGACTGTTAGGAGAAAGTCACCCAGCACAAATTCGGAGAATAAGGAGGAAAAGAAATTCAGGTGCTACGAGCACCTGGAAATTTTCCACTGGCCTCCACCGTTGCTATCTTCATCCCCTCCAGTCTCCAGCAAAAAGAAACGCGTTACGAGACGATAGTATTGTAGGCGGATGCCAGAGCCTGGCTCGGAGACTGAACGCCATCTTGGGATTTAGAACATCAACTGAGAACTAGCTCTGGCAATTCTCAGACTCGTAAAAGTCAATTAACTAACTAACTACAAACAGCAACCGGTTTCCGACCGATTGCTGAAACTTGAATTTATGATATTATCTAACCTTACTAATGAGAACTGAAATTGAAATAACAAAAAAAATTCATTCTAATCAACCAACAATAATTCAAAATGGCCGTCGCAATGATTGTATCGTGAGAAATTTGAATTGTGTTCGAAATTGGGGCAAATGGTCTATCGAGATCGCAGATGCCATTCAGAAATACGGATCGCGTGACTGAATAGTATCGAAAGTTAAACGCACCCCTCACCGGCACGTAAAATTTTAGAACGCATTTGAGACGCGAACGTATTAGACATCGAGAAAGAGCAGCACTTTCTTATCGAAGCACGCACTCGCAGTTTGTTCCATTGTCTCAACGCACCCTGCTGTTAGGCGAGAGTCCAGACAATGCAGTCGAGCTCAAAAAGACCAATTCACAAACAACAAACCCACTTTGATCTGAGCCCAGCTGAGCAACACACGCACACACAATCCGGTGGGGTGAGATGACGTCATTCCCAGAGCCCGTCCAGGTGCTCGGGTGTCGCCAACCCGCGATTGGCTGAATTGAATTCCGAGAGGGGCGCTCGACACGCTGAAATGAGTCAAGCGCGACTCAAACCGCCGACGGGGTCAAAAAAATATTAATTACCATTTCTCAGATTCCATCCAAGCGGTGCGAAAATGAAAATGGACGGGCGGCATATCACACACACAGAACGAGGAATTCTTTTTTCTTCTTCCTAATTGTGTCTCACAAGGCTAAACTCGCAATCACCACGAAGGTCGCGTTCAGATTTAGAGAAGATGCCGAAACAACAATTTAGCCAGTCTGTGTAATAAGCGATTTAAAAATTGTGAAACGCTGACAGAAAGTGACGTCTACTCGTCCAGACTGTGTCAAAAGCTTTTGAAATACCATTCAACATGGCGTCACCGCCAATCAACCAAAAATAGTCGTAACTGCATTCGTTTACGTGCCCCTGTCCGAGACATGACTCCCGGTGGTGCTGCTGCTGGCCACTCTGGGTGGATGTGGTTGGTGGTAGCCGGGGAGGGAAGCCAATGTCCGTAACATATGGGGAGTTGGCGCGCGTCTAACCTCGCCATTCGAGCACCGGTGGAATGACCGTGGAGAAAGAGAACGGCGGCAATAGAACTGCCATAACCATGTGACCCGGCTAATAAAGTGCCAGCGCACGCAGACCCAGGGTTCAGCCGAAAAATCATTAAACACAAAACCCAACTGCAGATTAAGTCAAGTAAACAGACCAGACGAACGACACAAAGTCGCTTCAAGAGCAAATTTAATAAAACTTGCGTTTCACTAACTTTAAAAGTAATCCTAGTTTTCACAACGATCCATGTCGTTCGCAGATTAATCGGAAATCAACGCCGTCTATCGGCAAGGGAAACTACGAGGCGCACCACCGCCGTCTATCGACTTGAAGAGGAACTACTTAGGTTATTATAATATTCAAGCCTCGTGTGCTTGGCAGCGATTCGTCATGAAAACTAGACCCAACTTTGAAGCACGTAAGACACCAGAGGGCGCAACTTTCTCGTCGAGTCTCTTCAATTAGCCATTAGTGTAACACTCACTGACGCCACTTAACGGAATATCCATAAATGAGGAAAGTTTTACCCACTCCAATGATCACTAGATGGCGCTCTCAGAAAACAAAATAATCGCAGATTTTATGTGATATCCTATCAGTTTTAGTCGCCCTCCCTCCGAGTTCTAAAGTTCGTCGCTGCTAGTTGCGTCGAGTTCAGCAGAAATCGATGGCACCGCTCCAAGGATCAAATTATTTCCTTTTTCTATTTGTTCACTTCTGTTGCAGAGCGAAAAACTTTAGATAAGCGAGGGCAGCACAACAAAAAAGAACGTGCGAAAGGCGGCCCTTCACATTAAAAAAATAAAGCTTATCGGCCACGGAAAAACAATTTCATAAAACTGACATGAAGTCTAAAAATACAATCCAGGAGTGGCTTAACGTGAACCTGATCGATTCCCCGACGCGACCCCAATCAAATTCGGATCACGCGATACCAACGAAACCAGATAGTCCGAACTTATATTTAACTTCGCGTGATCTGTATTTTTGTTTGGGGCCTCCAAAAACATCTCCACCATCCGTAGTCCCAAAACTACAACCTTGATCGAATTGAGAAGGTGACCTTCGAGCTTCTGGACGACGCATCCCATCATTCCCCTTTTATGAGTCCGATGTATTTTTAGAAAAGACTAGTCGTTCACGCAGTTAATTCCCCCCTTCGTGTGCGCGAACTGGACTCTCAGGGGTCGTAGGCCCTCGACCTGCCCGGCACCAGAAAAGAGAAGAGGTCAATCAGGAAACGGGCACAAGGAGAAGACAGCTTATCGCGTCGGTCCAAACCAAATTTCGAATTCAAATAGTGTGCACGTCTCCCCGGACAAGTGCTCCGGGGGTCAAAGTGAGGAAGGGGGAAGGGCGAGAAAAAAGAAAGGAATTTGGCCGGACAATGACCACGACACTGGTCAGTAGCTGGGAGTGACTAGGGAGGACGCTCGATTGGAGAAACGGCCGGATCGAGGATCAAAGCCTCGCAAGATTTACTCGCAGCCATCAAAGTTCAAAAACCAGTTGGAGAGAGGAGTCTGGGATTTTCGCTCCTGCTAAAACTATTCCACTGAGACAAAAACGAGAAACCAACAATTGATTATTCCGAACCTCAATTGATTAAATAAAATGGTGCCGAAGCGCGCCGAGTCGGATATTTGGTTAAGCAGTAACTCAACTGATTAGACGAACACATTCCAGATCACAACTAGCCAATCAATGGGTTAAAAGTTCGATGCCCAGTCGGTATTGCGACTGACTGTGGCTCGGCGGTCCCGGGTTCGATTCCCGGCGCTGGCTCTCGGGCTGGAGTGCGGTCGACTACAGTTGATTGGAACAAACAAAAACAATCTAAAGCTAAATTGATTTTGGGAAATGGTAGTAGCCTCTCTGTCGAAATAAATACATTTTAAACCGGAAGTAGGAGGCCTACACACATTTTTGACTAAAATATAGAAAACTATTCAGTGTCATTTATGGTATCTTCATCGAATTAACCTCGGTGAAGGTTCATAAAACCCATTAACAATTTAAGCAAACTCCCAACATCCGACTAAAAAAATAAAATGATTCGACAAGTCACGGTCAGGTGTGTGCACCCTATTTTCGGCGAGGAAAGCTGGAATCGTGAGCAACCTCCGGCCGGGGAAACCTGCAAACACACAATTCACCGGCATTGCCTTGACATAGATTGGCAAAGTGTCTCCGAGAGAGCGAACCGGGCCGCCGCAGTGGGCCAAGCCTGGCATAAAACGAAAGAGGGGAGGACAAGGAGGAGGACCACTCTGCCCTCTTTTTTTGCCAAACCACACTGGTACAATCGCAGGCAGTCGGTCCACTGACATGCCGATAACGGGCGGGAGAGAAGAAACGCCGTGCCAAGTGAGTTGCCCGCTGCTGCTCCTCAGTCACCAGCGCCACTACCTTCGTGTCGGCACCAACATGGGACAAAAAAAGGTGGTCGAGGACTTGCGTGTGTGTGATTCACCAGCAATTTTGGTTGGTGCGGATTCGTCCAGAGTTGATCGTCGTGTTTGCTCTGCCAAAGAATAAAAGCAAGCGCAGCGGAATGATGACTACGATGATGTGGCGTGCGATCTATTGTCCTCTCGACGTCATTAACCAACTTCGGCACAAAGCTTCTGCGAGCACTGGCTGATTGGAACAGACAAGGACTCGAATCAGAAATGGATTCAAGGTTCCAAATCTTGTTTGGAGTTCAACCAGAGCTTGTCCGTGTAGTTGGTCGTTGATGTCCTGCACAACAAACCCTTCTCGTTCTTCTCGACAGATAGCGATAATCAAACGTTCTTAAAACGTATGATGCGACCTCTGATTGACAGCTTTTAAAATTACCTTGCCCCACTGCTGCATGGCCGCATTTCCGGTCGAACCAAGATTCAGGCCGGCACCACGTAGGCAACAGTCGAGAGGAACAGTGAAAGGCGTTCCTCTCTGAGAGCACCAATAATTTTAAGAGGCAGTTCTCTGACCGAGACTCTCGATGGTGTGAGTGAGGTTTACCTTCCACCGTTCTTCTTGGCACCGGTCAGAGTGTGTAATCGTGGAAATTTGTACAATCTGAAAAAACCCTTATCCCGAGCAGGTGATTGCTGACGTCACCGAGACCTAGGAATCGACAGATGTTCGATTTTCAATACTATTATTAGTCGATCGACAGATACCGATCGTCCTATTTTTCGAAACCATCGTGTAAATTCAGTAAAAAAATATTTGAACAAAACTAGATACAACTTATTAGGCCAAAGAAAATAATTGTTCGAAAACTTAATTTAATTTTGACCATTTCAATTGCTCACATAAAACCTCTCAATTTATTCACTTTCAAGAGCTGGATAAAATCTTGCGAATAATTAATTCTGCCTACGCAAAGAGAAAGTGACCGAACATGGCAACCTGAGAAAACGTCTCTGACAAGGTAAACTACAATATCGAGGTTAGGTTTTTTGTTCCGCGTAATACGAGAGACAGCGAAAAAGATACATTTTCACAGATCTTTTTTTTTTTTGCGGAAGGAGAAAGAGATTAGCGCAGGTGTATCCGAAACAATACGGAAATACATTCGAAATAGGTTAGACTAATTATTAGGCCTGATCCATCAAATAGGTCAGTGGG
The DNA here is from genome assembly GCA_034698785.1 of Mycogona germanica. Lineage (NCBI taxonomy): Eukaryota > Metazoa > Arthropoda > Diplopoda > Chordeumatida > Chordeumatidae > Mycogona > Mycogona germanica. The sequence continues at coordinate 17,321 of JAQGBY010000827.1, forward strand.
ATACGTACATCCACCCCCACTCGGCGTATGGCAACTGGGATTGCCGCAGTCTCTTCCTTCGCCACTGGTCGACTCTTATTTAACAATCGCAAATTAACAAGTTCAAAAATAGTTAATCTAGATAGCATCTGCTTTCATTCTGGCCGAAAACTTTAACTATATATTTGTGTATCGTATCTTACAATTTTTTAAAACTGTACTTGCTCGGTGCACGCAAACATCGAAACTCCCAGGGATCGAACCCGGGACCACCTCACCGCAAAGTCAACGAACACTTGGAAGCGCCAATGACAGAAGTCAAGATAACCTGTTCCAGACAAGCAGATTACTGATTAGAAAAAGAAAAACTAGTCGAGGTGATAAGTTAGCTTTGATTTCGACTGCATCAATGTCAACGACGTCGATCTGGGTATGGTTTCCCGACGAACCTTCGGCGCCTTGTGATTGGCTGATTTGGTGACGTTTCGCAACTTCGAAAGCGAAACGTCACCAATCACAAGGAGCCGAAGATTTGTCGGGAAACCCGTCCCTGAAAACTAGTTTAATAGACGCAACAGATCAGACTTTTGCTAATACAATTTCATAACAATCTAAACAGAACTAACTCTAGATTCAGTTGAACTACAATTGAGTATCAACTCGCGTTAACTAGTTAGCAAAAACTTCTCTTAAAAGTCACCAAAAATCGTACAACTGCAGAAACAATACTTTCTCTTGAGTGAATCCCAAAAAACGCAAAACAGTGTTCCGCGATCTCCAAACCTTTACGTCATCACACTCAACGACTTTCTCAATTCAACCGGGTTTCATTCTTGAGTAATATTCTCGCTGCCTTCCGCATTTATCGCATTATTTTATAAAACAGGCGTCACCTACCAATACTGAAAGATACATGTAAAGAATATTGATTAGAGAAATGGGTATCGGATCGTCAAAGTTTGGAGAGCACTGCGCCAACTGCAGCCCCCAGGCAAGGTCCCTGCATCCAATCCCGGGAATCACTCCCGAATCTGGCTCCCAACTCCCTATAAACACACCAACACCAAACCCTGTCTGAAAATCGACCGGAAAATTTCGTCCACCATTCAGGAGCTCCCTGAAATTATTTCCCAGATCGATTTCGACTGTAATTGGTGTCGAGAGAGAGAGAGAGAAAGAAACCCAGGACCACCGAAAATAAAAAAGACGCCGGTGCGTCCACAGACAAAACGAGGGTTTGCTGGTCCGGGGTTAGCTCTTTCTCTCCCGCACTACAAACTAAAAGAGATGAGTCGAAAATGCGAACCTGGATAGTGCATATGTTGTTCCCCCTCGCCGGGCCATTGTTGTTGACCTCTGGCTGGACGCGGGGCAAAATTGCGCGGTGATTGTTGCATGGTGATGCTTTTTTTGGGGGGCGGGGAAGAGAGAGGATCGAGGGGAGTGTTTGGTTGTTGGTGGTGGTGGTGTTGGGGACAAGGAGGAGGGAAGGGGAATTTAGTCCTCCCTAGTCTTCGCGGCCTCGCGCCGGTTTCGTTCGATACGCGCACAAATATCCCATCCAAATTGAATGGTTCCGATGTCTAGTGGCTCGCGAACATCCCAATTTAATCCAAAAGGGCGATCGAGTAATCCAAGATCGCGAATCGATTGACGCTTTTCGGTGATCTTTGAGTAAAATGGCAATCGCGGACGGCAGCCATCTTGAAACACATGTCAACGTAGCGGATGAATTCGCCGGAATGGAAAAATGCGCGCCTGCGCAGAGAGAAACCAGAATTTTACCTCACCATAGAACTACAATGTTTGAAATCGAAACGACATAACATTCGACACCTGCCACCCTCACGGCCCAAAAAAATTGCTCACCAATTTGAAACTGAACCTTTTATTTTATCGCATACGAAATTGTCACAAATGGTCGCTAAAAATCCATTTTTTGATGGAAGAACTCTCATAATATTCGCATTGGACATTCAACCCAATCTACGCTCTAGTACACATCTGGAAACTCGTTGCTAAAACGTCACAGAGGCAGCCGAAACCCCCGCAATGACCACCACCGCATCGTCATCCATCTTAGTAAAAGATGGCGAACAACTGAAGGCGAACATTAGCTATAATTCAAAATATCAAATGAACAATCGCTTTGATTGTTAAAAATTTAATTCAAAATATTAAGAAAGCGTGGATGAAAAAATGACAGATTCAGTTAGTGAAGAATATACAGCTGCAGAAAGCGTCTAACTTGGCATTACTTACTCGGCCTACGAAGCGTCAATACGCCGAGACGAGGGCCATGACCAAAAGGGCATTTCAATTTTGGCGCGGAAAAAGTGCTGACATCTAGTTGATATTTGTTGAACCTCAAAAACGAAACCCTCATGTAGCAAGTAACCCAAGAACGTGTAATAAAATAACTAAACAATAATTACTTCTCCTTATAAATATATTTTTAAAAAGTTGTATGATACAAGAGTAGAGTACTCTAAAGGTTGAACGAATCCCAGAAAGAAAAAAAACCCAGTTTCTGTAATCAAATTACGCGAGTGCAGCAAAAGCAAGCCGACCAATACACCTTGACACAAACGCACCCTAATTTATTTAGTTAATTTGCATTCACTAATTGTCATGTAATGGAGAAATTAAATTGAATGAAACATAATTAATATTGCTTCCGGAAATTAAGACTAGATGTGTTTTGGAATTATTTTGTCAGTGGGCTTCTTTTTGTAAAACAAAACTAGCTTCTCGGTTCTTCAGATCATTTGTCTCGATTATCTTGAGCTTTATCTTTGGGAATGTTTGACGAATTTAAAGTAGAAATTTCAAGAGCGTGAACTCGAGTTCCTGTGACCAAGTGCTGCCATCTGGTGGCGAATGTGCCATGTGCCCCCTCAACCGTGCCAACAATCCCCGAATTGAAACAATTGCCGAACAATCCACCAAAAAACTATCCAAAAATCTAGTTGTACTAAATTATTTTAAAAAAAAACCAAAATTAATTTAAATGAAGGAATCACTTCACTAGAAGTTGGCCGTAGTTTCAGACAAGAAAACGCCCCAACTTTTACGACAAAAAGTGACGACATCAAACGTTTCTGCCTAACCTAATTTATAGGCCTAGCTAGTCACATCCCCTAAAAAAATAATAAGTCTGAAATAGAACAAAAAATTCGCTCAAATTTGAGCATATGCCACGATTTTGTAATAGCCTTGCTGAAATTTACCAGACCAGATGGCAAAAATTATTATTAAATTCCCGCGCGCACACGTAGCCTACATGTAGGACTACATTATAGGCTATACATTATTGTAATTGTAATAGGCTATTGTCTAAATACTACTTTCCCCACGAAGCCTTACAGTGAAGTCATATTTTTGGTTCTTCGATATTGAACACGAATAAAATCCCCAACCACTCTCGACACAGGTTTGACCAGAGTTGATCCCGGGCCAAAAACTCTCGTCGTCATTCATTCGACGCGCAGCATGTGACTGGGCGCGTTGCCACTGTGGCGTAAAAAGGCAACCATGCAACACACATGTCCTTACCCCGACTTGTCCTGTTTTCCATGCTGCTCAATTTCTTCGAATTTTCACCGACAACAAATAAAAAAGGATACTTGGGTTGATGTTGCGGGTGCTGTATGGCTTGTTGGTGCGCTGATGAGTTGGTGGTTCCCTGTTTCCCTTTCTGCGAACTCATAGCAACGTCTGAGTGGTGATGGAGGTGCCGATGCACATATGGGCACAGCGGCCGCCGACAAGTTCTTATGGATTTGGTGATAAGCTACGATTCCGGGATAAATAAGCATCCCATCGCACAGCTAAAAACGCCGCGATCACTTGAGCTTTCGATCTTTTAGAGCCTGGATTAATTTGTAGTTAGGATTATTTAGGATTTTATGGATTCTGTTCAAAAAACAAGAGCAACTTTTTCGCGTAGAAGACGGCAAGTTCTGAGCTTCTGGTCAACTTCCTGTTTGTGGATTGCTCATTTCCGGTCCACCGCTGCGTCGTCTGCTCGTTCGACGCCATGCTCGTGCTACGGGCACCCTAATATGTGAAGGCAGCGCACCCTAACGGCGCCATTAGAAAACATCGTATACATGGAAATACTCGCTAATCGCTAGGATCGCTGTTGTGGATGCCGCGATCAGAAAACGAGAGATTTTAGCTAATTCTATTTTACACCGAAACTCCGACCGAGGCCTCAACAATCTTGGTTATTTTTCGGAAATTAGTTTTGTTTTTGTAATGTTGTATTCAATTTTGTATTAATAAACTATGCCTGACCTTGTAGTTACTCCATTGGGTGAGTTGGATTTCACTGTAAATCAGTAAAATGCATTTGTAACGTCAGTTTATGCTAAAAAGGCTTATTGACATTTGAGAATCGTTAAAGCTTGCCAATGGCCAATGAGATGGATTGTTATTGTATTCCTCAAATTTGTCGGCTAATATATTTTTCTTTTTTCTCATTGCAGGAGCCGGCCAAGGTGAGAGCGATGTGTCTTGTTCATGTTTCTTACCAATATATTTTCGGAATTTTGGTCCTGAGCATACAGTAGCTCAATAGGTGTACAGTAATGTAGACTTGTCAAAACATACTTTAAAAAAATAAAGTAGTTGTCAAAATTCTCCGAAATCTTTGGTGGGAGGTCACCAAATGAAACCGGTGACCATAATATTTCTCCCTCACTTTTCTCTAGATGTTGGCAGAAGCTGCATTTTGCTTTCCATTTGTGGCAAGAACGTCATGCTGGACTGTGGAATGCACATGGGATACAACGATGCGGTAACAGTAATCATCAATACCTCACTAATTGTATGTTTACCCCTTTGGTTCATTCGTCTGAACGCAGGTTTACTTTTTATTTATTTCAGAGGAGGTTTCCAGATTTCTCATTTATCACACAGAACGGTCCTCTCACCGAACATATTGACTGTGTTATTATTAGGTTCGTTGTTCAAGTATAAAAAAATTAAACTACTCGTGAGACTTGATTTATTGAAATAGCATTTCTACGCGGTACATTTTGATAATCAAACACTAACTTACCTGGAATTGTCAAGTTCGCTGAAAATAAACACGCTGTCGACCACTGCCTCCTTCTCCACAAGCTTCCGAAATATGGTCTCTGCACAAATCCTCGCCTTTCTCTCCAACTGCTCACAAAGGGAGATACCTAGTGGAATGCTGTTCCTGTGCTCTCTGGCGTTCCCCAATGTTCAGTCATTGCTTAGTCACCGTACATTGCGCTTCTTCTCTGTTTTCCGCTCTGCTGACCCTGTCTGCCGCCTTTCAGCCTATCGAACACTTGTCCGCCCCAATCTGGAATATGCTTCTGCAGTCTGGGACCCCATTAACTGTATCTTGACAGCCCTCTAGAAAGTATCCAGAGACGTGCTGTCAAACATCCTGCGTGACTACAGCCATTACACATGTATCACAAAAACAGTCACTGCCCTAAAGCTTCCACTACTTTCTACACGAAGAAGAGAACACAGACTCCAGCTCCTCTTCTCCATCACTCAGACCCTCATCACCCTTAACCCAGCCAACTTCATCTCCCGAGCTAAACGACAGAGAAGAGGTCACCCACTCAAACTAGAAACAATCTTGCAATTGCAAAGAGCAATTACACTAAATTCTCTTCCCCAGAAGTGTTACCGACTGGAATAGTCTCCTCCATGACTTAGTTTAGGCCCCCTCCCTCTCGAGCTTTAAAACCCGCCAACAGGCTGCCCGCGCATGGTCAGTCTGCCCATAGCTTCATTAACAACCCTTACCCCACGGCGCGGCGATAATCTAATCTAAATCTATTTTACGCGTGTCCCTTTTGCCTAGCCACTTCCACCTGGACCATTGCGGCGCCCTGCCCTACATGACCGAGATGGTGGGCTACAACGGCCCGATCTACATGACGCATCCCTCCAAAGCCATCTGTCCCATTCTCTTGGTACGCCACCCTTCGAATAGCAATGATTACTTGATGTGACTCGCGTGTTTTTATGTATTTACTTGGGAGGGTCTCCTCGTTTTCCAAATGATCTTGTCTTCGCAGGAGGATATGCGCAAAGTGTCCGTGGAGCGAAAGAATGTTGGCGAGACCAACTTCTTTACGTCGGCGATGATCAAGGACTGCATGAAGAAGGTGATAGCCGTCAACCTGCATCAAACTGTTCAGGTAGACAACGTTTTCATAGTTTTTTGCATTCTATATTGGCGCGATATTCCAAGATGATTTTTGTCGGATGTCCTATTTAAATAGTAAATGCTACATTGTTTCGGGAAGCACAACGAAAGATAAAAGAGTGTCGAGCACTATATAAAAAAAAATTATTAACGGCAACTAGGAAGTTTTATGCTTCTCACATTTACAAATAAAAATACTAGTCGAATATTATTATAAAATAAAGTGTATTACTTATCAGGTTGACAATGAACTGGAAATCAAAGCCTACTACGCTGGTCATGTGCTGGGGGCCGGAATGTTCCACATTAAGGTCGGGGAGACGTCGGTTGTTTACACCGTAAGTATTGTCAAATGGTCGTCATTGTTAGTCACGAAGCCTTCGGACGGTTGTTTACATGTTCTCCTCTATTTCACGTCTAATGACATTTAGCGTGATGTGCATTATTAAATACTCTGCTCATTTGTTTTTCGAAACCGTGGAACAGGGCGACTACAATATGACTCCAGATCGTCATCTCGGTTCCGCTTGGATCGACAAATGCCGACCGGATCTGCTCATCACTGAATCCACATACGCCACTACCATTCGAGATTCGAAGAGATGCCGTGAACGCGATTTCCTCAAGAAGGTTCACGATTGCACCGAGAAAGGTGGAAAGGTAATCAATAACCGCAAGCCTGCGCATAAAATCGCAATAAATGTTGTCTTATACAACTAGAAAATTGTACTTGTTTACCTTAATCCCTTAGGTTTTGATCCCCGTCTTTGCTCTCGGAAGGGCGCAGGAGTTGTGCATCCTTCTCGAAACCTACTGGGAGCGCATGAATCTCAAAGTACCCATCTATTTTGCTGTAGGACTGACTGAAAAGGTATTTATTTTTCGGTAATAATAATTAAAACTATTCAGTTTCATCGCATTGACAAATTGTCTTTATATCAAAATATTTATTTTTCAAACTCGAGGCCACCAACTACTACAAGATGTTTATCACGTGGACGAACCAGAAGATCAAGAAAACCTTCGTTCAGCGCAACATGTTCGACTTCAAACACATCAAGGTAAATTTCTGGATGTCTCGTTCAACTTGTCCATCTCGAAGAGTCTCGAAGGAATTGTGCCTTTCGATTTAATTTTTTTTCCGACTAAGGAAATTCACACTTGTATCGACAGCCCTTCGACAAGGCATACATTGACAACCCGGGGGCGATGGTGGTGTTCGCTACACCTGGTATGCTACACGCTGGGCTGTCATTGCAGATATTCAAGAAGTGGGCACCAAATGAAAACAATATGGTAAGATTTCACACTCGCATAATCTGCCAGGATTCGATACCTGCTCAAATAAAAACAACTTTGAAAAATACGTTTTCATCTCTTAAATCTCTGTTTCATTACACTTCTCTGATTGGGTTGTCCGTACTGAAAATCTTCCTAAAAATACTTGATAAACTTACTTGATGATACTTGAGACGATTGGTTGATGTTTTACAGGTGATTATGCCCGGTTATTGCGTGGCTGGAACCATAGGTCATAAGGTGCTCGGCGGTGCTAAGAAAGTAGAAATGGACAATCGGCAGGTGGTGGACGTGAAGATGTCAGTACAGTACATGTCGTTCTCTGCCCACGCTGACGCCAAGGGTATCATGCAACTGATTCGTCATTGTGAGCCAAAGAACGTTATGCTGGTGCATGGCGAAGACGGCAAGATGGATTTTCTCCGGCAAAAGGTTATGGAGGAATTCGGTGAGTCGGTGATGCTAAAGAGCAGACAACCAACTTAAGGGACAGCATCTCTTCTTTATTCACACTACTTTCGGAACTAGTTCATATAATTAAAGGTGTTTTTTTGGATTAGTGATGATCATGCCCTGGAACAAGGGTTGAAAAAGTGGTCCGTGAGTCTCTTAGATTTAAAAAAGAATTGCCGTAGCGTAATGCTTACTTTAATTCTTTCATTTGTGTTCAGGCATCGAGTGTTACAAACCGGCCAACGGTGAAACAGTTTCGATCCCCACCAATCCGAATGTCCCAGTGGACGTGTCAGTTAGCCTTTTGAAAAGGGAATCTCGACTAGCGGGTAAGTTTAAAAATACACCGTCTTGTCCTTATAATTGTATCATCATACAATATATTATTCGAACCTGACATTCGGTATGTTCACGACAATCCACAGAATTAAAATATCCCGATTCCAAACGCCAACATGTGATGCACGGAGTACTAATCATGAAAGAAAATGTAAGTATAATTTTTATTCCAAAAGAATGAATATACATAGGAATAATATATAGTTCTGAAAAAAAATACACGGATTTGTAAGTTTTATCGTCTTCGTTTATTTTTCAGAGTATGCAGCTGGTAGACCCTGAACAGGCCATGGACATTCTGGGAGTCACCTCGCACCAAATTCGGTTTACGTCAACCGTCGTTCTAGACGATCCCGGACCAGTAAGCAAGACCACTGAACGAATATACCAGTTGGTCAAAAGGTATCGAGCCCATCAAAGTCCCTAATGCAACGCGACACTTGCAAATGTCAAGATCTCGAACAAATTGACCGATAAAGATGTAAACTTGATGAAATATTTTCTCTACCAGAGTTCGTTGCTAATCTCCTAGTTATTTCCTCTCCTAGCACCCTCAAGGGATACAACATCCAACTTGTTCCCGACGGAGTTTCGATCGATTCTGTGCTCATCCAGGTGACCCCCTGCGATGATGAAGACAGCAAGTCCGTGCTCGTCTCCTGGGCCTATCAGGTCAGTTTACGGTTTACTCGGTGCTTAAATCCATCGTCACCTCGAAGTCCTGTTACTCGATGGCTTGTGTGAATATTCAACAAAAGTAAAACACTTTTGTCGAATATTCACACAAGCGCTTCTTGTGGTGAATTGGGATTTGGAGGACGAAGCGTCACTTGCGGCGACAATTGGCTAGAAATCTGACTTGGTGGTGTTGCGACGGGTCCAGGTTCGATTCCCACTGTCGCCTGCGTTTACGCGATCCCTGGTAATTGTTGACAGTGACCCCAAAATAGCGCAGGATCGATCACGACGGTGGTTACATGACAATCGTCAAGCGAAGTAGTCTTTAGATTTGATTTGAAAGAAGAAAAAAAACCAACGTCACCTGTCGAATGAAATGCGCACCATCTTGAATGTACTAGTGCATTGTTAATATTCATGTATATGTAATTTTTCTTTGGTTTTTAAGGATGAAGACCTCGGAAGCTCCCTCTATTCATTGGTGTCACGTCTCGCGTCGTAACACGTAACGCGCTCAAAAAGGTAAGCGCAATTTCAACATATTTCCTCATCTTATGAATGCGATATGTCATGTGAAAGTTGTCGTCTGACATTTTATTAATGCAATATTAGTTTTTCCGTCTTATCACGATATTCTGGCCACTGAATTTTTCATCTATCGAGTAACTGCTAATTTATTACAAAGCAGCTAGTTTTGACGCGTGTTTGGAGCACGAAGCTGATCTTTGAGGCACTCTTGATCACGAACTGAGATAAGGTGTATTCTGATTCTAGTGCTATCTGTTCTGACCTAATTCTTGGATTCGAACGGACGTGTTATTTTCGGAAATTTCAGATCCTGGTCTGAGATGGAATTCGGGAACGAGAGTTTCATTTTTTGTTGATAAACGAACTCTTACCTAATACCGATTATAAAGCCTGGATTCAAAACTTCGTTTGCAATGCTTGTACATCGCGATTAAATTTTATGTTAAATAAATGTGTTTACGTATGAAATTTCGAATGATATTATCGATTGAATTCATTCAACTGAATAGTCTGCATTAGTTAATGGTTAAACGTTTAAAAAATGAAATCGCCTGTGGTTGTTGCATCTATTATCGAGTGTTTGGTGAATTTACGGCTAGATTTGATTGTTATCTGTGACGCGAACCTTGATTTTAATATTCCCCCTTCGAGCATAAATTTGAGAAATATTTTCCCCGCCCCACGTCACGTCGATCCCCGCTTCTATCAGATATCTGAGATCAATCGCGCATACATCGACTATATTGACTTTACTAATTGGAGGACCTGGTTTATCCGCTCGTTCGAAATGAAAACAGAATGGATAACCTCATAGCAACCACGACTCAACTAACATCGAACGAATTATTTCTTCCAATTTAAATCGGACCAAGAAAATCGCAAATAAAAAAATAACGAAAGCGAAAATCACCTTTCGTAAATGGTCGTTTAGAGAATCCGCGTTGGGAAGTTGACTCAACCCGTGACCGTCTAACTATTTTATAATCCCACTGACCTCAATCAGCTCTCCCCAATCAACTGGCCGACGATGGGGGATTTTCCCCAGACCTACCGAAGGAGGTCAAATATATTTTGTTTGTGTTGTTGCTGTCGTCTTACAGATGTTTTGAAAATGTACGAATATAATAAAGTACGAAACTACGATCGCACGCGTTCAACATTTCGAGATAAAAAGACTATTCGAGTTTTAGTTCCTCATTGATAAATTATCGGCGTGGGGAAATGACTCAATGTCAAAATGTTCGCCCATCCGCCACCAATTTCTCGCGAATGTAGGTTAAATCGATAAGACCTTATGCGACCATTTATGTAATCGCCTCTTTTGAACGAACCCCAGACGTGAACTACAAACTGCAAAGTGCAGTGATTGGACGGTTATTAGTGAGTTGGTGAAAAGTGACGTGATGTCAACAACGTGAGGGTGACGTCAGCCGCGTTGACCAAAAGCGAGTAAGCCACTACGCAAAGGTCAAAGAGTCTCAAACGATAAAATCCTGAAAATTGTTCCAAATGTCACGCTTCTGAAGAACTTTCCGGAATCTCATCGTAAACGTCACAAAATATCAATGACGCCCAGCCTCAAGTTAAACTGTGGGAAATAGAGCTCTTAAATTGAGCAATTGAGCTTCAATCGGGAATAGAGCTCCAACTTTGAGATGATAAATTCTCGATTAGTTGTTCGGAATAAACAAATAAACGAAAAATCGAATAACCGAAAGTACGACTCGTTGTAGCCTAGTTAGTATTGCGACTGGCTGTGGGTTCGATTCCCGGCACAGACTCTCGAATATGTCGATCCCGGGATACTTGTGAAAATGGGTCCCTCACATAGCACCAAGAGGGGCACAAAAAATCCTGTTGTGATATACACTTCAGTGAATTAATTTTAAAAAATCGTTTTTTTTTTGTTATGTCAATTGCTTCGGCTTAAGCGGATAAAAAAGCAAATTTAGTATTCATGAATCAGCGTTTGATCGATCGTTTCGTGTTGTTCCATTTCCTGATATGGTGACACAATCAATATTTTGATTTAAACGCATTACATAATTCGGATCCATATATTTACACAGGAACATATTTAATTTATGATTCAGATTTATGGTATTGGTAGTTCGCATGTTGAAGGCCGGATTGTATAAAGTTATGATTAGTTTCTGATATATTTGCAGTCCACACGCGTTTTGCAACTGCAATTTTTTTTTGGTTTTATTAAACCATTTTCGGGTTTATGAGTCACCTGGCGAGTTGAGACTTTACACTACCTGGATTCGAAATTTACGCCTCTTTTCTTTTCACATTCAGAAAATCAAAAATGTTATGAACTTAAGTTGCACTAGAATAACGTATGTGGCCAAAGGATCCGTCTTTTCCCGGGATCATAAAACGGGAAACTTGCCTAGCCCAGGCTTAGTACTTATCCCAACTGATCCTTCGACTCCCTCCATAGGCTCCACCTGGGCTGCTTGCGGGCACATATTGTAATTGTAATTGCAAAATCCTACAGACACGGCCCACACGGTTTTACTTCCATTCCGAAGAAAGGCGTGCGAAGGAATTTCTCTCCTGAAAAATTTCAGAGGTCTCGGTCGGGAATCGAACCCGCGATCACGGGAATAACAGATCGACACGAGTCGCCATTACGCCACCGAGACTCCCTTGTTTTAACGTTTTAGATTTTTATTCATTTGCCAATTACGGAGAAAACTAATTGGACCAATACATAAATCTGACAGCATGTACATGTTTTTGAGATATCTTTTTTCGACGTATTCGGAGCAATATTATCTGGAAAATATTATTCCTGGAAACATTCCTTTCACCGACAAATACCAAATACATTCGTAGATTTGCGATTATTGGAATGTTTATTCAGTAACTGATCTCCATTGTTAAGATACGGCGTCATTTTTTTAAATATCAGAAGCAGCTATTCACCCTCTGAAAAATGATTGTAATTTCCGAATTACAAAATGGTGATGACATCAGCACTTGCACTTGAATTTGAAACATAGAAAATCGAGTTTTGTTCCAGTTTGAATAGTGGTCTGGCTTTGAACCGATTAGACCACGTAATAGAAGATAGACCTTTTTCCCAATAATTGTTTGTTCAATTGTAATTGAAGTATCCGTTTATCAGAGAGACAAACAAATACTTGAAATAGCAGCAAATAATTCATGGGAACGTCAGTCAGAAGTGACGTTAATTATCCGGTAGTACTCCTAAGTCTTTATCACAATAATAATTACGATACAATGTGTAAAATTAATCGTAGAAAATGAATAGGTATTGCGCTTTATCTGGTTCTGGGGCTTTGGGCGCGTTCAGCTATTTCGTTTCATCGAATAGGAGAACCCAGAAGCACAACCGAAAAAGAAGGTGCTCCCCAATTACTCGTAAAGACTTGCCAGTGAAATTTTTAAGGGGTCATCCGGGACAATTGCCCAGAACCAGTACTCATTTCTGCTATCAGAAATATGAGAGTAAAAAACGGCTAGAAACATTTGTAGACTGGTTTTGAAATTTTCGTAAATATCCAAACTTTAAGAAATGTTCTTCTGCACCCAAAACTACGAAGATGTGTTAAATGTTAAATCAAACAAGATGTTAAAACAACGGTGAACCCCCTTAACAAACATTTTTTATGGATCACGTCACGCACAACACCCGTCAGTTGTGATAACCGTCAGATGCTGGAAAGTGGCTGTGCCGTCCTGTGTTTCGACTTCCCCTTGTATAGTTTAGAACTACTATGTTTTGTGCAAGTTTAGTGAGTTAGGAACGGTTAGTTAAGTTAGGTTTGGTTAGGTTCGGCAAGTTAGATAAATTAAATAAGTTCGATCGCACGTCCACGTCTCGGCATAACCGATTTACCGGACGCTTACCGGAATTGACTTTTCATATAAATCTCTGCCCAGGGCATCTCGATCGCTGGCCTTCCGATAACTATCATTGGTGGGTAATATGACGACACCTGGTCTCTTTATTTCGTATCACTAGAAAAACGAGACGTCGCCAATGACGTCAGCACCGGTAGTAAATGGTACCATAGGGCATCTGGGGTCTATCGCTGTTATCTTAGTGAGACGCCATTTTGGGCGCTCAGCACAACAACTCGCGTATAAATAGTGGGGGTGGTGACAACTACCCAATCATTCAATCGCCTTGTGTGCTCGCATTCGCTTCGTCGCGGAGGAAATTAATCTGATATTCATCAGACACGAAGAAGATCTTTCCCGGAGTCTCCATCGTTTTAATTTGTTCAGGTAATTAATTAACTTTGATTTTGTTAAATGGGAATCCATCAACTGCGATTCGAGTAAGTCATCAGCAATCAGTTACTGGTGTGGCCATTTGGCAGAGAGCTCTTAGATAGAGAGAGCATTCCCAGCGTTTATCTAATGATTGCCTTAATGTTAACAAGTTCAAATCTTAACTTTAAAAAAATTGACCCCGAAGCGCATTTTTTCTAATGAGAGTTGCAGAATCATTCAGAAATTAACATTTTAAAAATTCATTTAAGGAACCCAAAATTGTGATGAACTCGCCTTACTGGTTGTCTGTTCCAATTTAAATCTTAAATAAGGAAATCTTTTATCTTTTTCACCTACTTTAGTTGACTTAAATAATTGATTGTTTAGCACCATGAAAATAATAATCGACATCAAATTTACGAGTTTACTCTGAAATCCGCAATGTGATCAGACATCACTCAATTCAAACTCAGTGTAGAATAAATATGAGATAAATTTTGGGATTAATATTGTTGTAATATTGTCTCGTTGCTCCATTTGGTATATTGCTAGAAATAAGATCCATTGACAACAATATTGTTTGCTATGGAAGGTCAATTTGTTTGGCGCCAATATCAAGTGCATCTAGACATTGTCAACATTCGATAGTCGGGGTCTGGGTCACGAAGCTGAAGGTTTTCGTCGCATCTGACATCAAGTTGTCCCTGATCGAGATTATTGCCAGGCGATTACCTTAAACCTAGAACACGTTTCGCACCAAGACCAACGAAAACTGGGTTGGCCATTTTGGAAAATTCTTATCTGGACTCGGGCAAAATGCGTGTTCCAGTAGCTAAACTGACACACCCAAAAAAGTACCCATAAATGAGGATAGCATTTTTATTTGAATTAACCCGAAATTTGTTCCCTTACCATCAATTTTCGATAGAGACACTGAATATCTGCCCCAGACATGACCTCTGCTTCAACCTCGCAATAATTCGTAAAAAAATCATTATTTTAAAAAATTTAATCTACCCGCCTCGGCGTTTACTTATGGCGTAACGAAATTAAATCCAATTTCAGCTGGCGACAGTTCCGCAAATTTTTAGTTCAGCGCAAGTTATTTCAGAGCTCGATTTTACGTATTTCTCGAGATATCAAATGTTTAAGTGCCAATTAAAATGGAAAATTCAAAGATGGCGTCTCCACTTGACCAAAATGGCGCTGTCGCTCTCACGTGCGCCAATCACGTGATACCAGTGATGCCAGCAATATTTGCCACACTAGATCCCCAATTTCAAATTATTATACATTGAATACCTCGGATTATTATTTCACAAAATAGGAAGAAAATATATTTTCGAAATGAAGCGATTAGATGTTTAAATTGTCAAACGTTTGTTTGGTAATCTAATATATTTTTTAAAATCACGTGTTGCGACGCCATTGCCATGACGTCATAACACGCGATGAATCTACAACTACATGTTATAATTTAGTGTTCTAAAATAATTTCGTTGCCATGACGGTGGGCTTCTTCTCTAGTCATTTTATAAAAGTATTAAGGGGAAAGATTGAAAATGTCTGATTCCAAATAAACTATCTTCATAAAATTCTGGGAATTTTGGAATTATTTTCGTTAAGATTAGTGATTTAAACATGAAGTTATTTGAAAATTAAAAACAGAAAATCACCATTTCGAAGTGCAGTCCCGCAAGTCTGACGAGGATAATCGTGTATTGTGTGATTGCTGGTTGAGCAGGGGGCTGCACGATGCGGCGCACCTTTTGCCCAGATTCAACCTGAACAGAAACCCGAGATAATACATGTGATTCATCTAACCATCATTGTACTCAGTATCGGCAGCTTTCAATCAACCGAATCGTTACCGTTTCCCAAAGTGCTAATCAAACACCATTAGATTCGACAGCGGAGAGAATTCATTATTTTTGGGCAGCGCCGATCTCCACCGTTCAGTGAGGCGCGTCAGTTGGCCAACCCGATTTGAACTGGCGGGCCGCGGACCACTTCACTCAGAGGACCACTTGTTCCGAGGGCCGCAGCTTACCTTTCCCAATCCTCCCCTCGACGAGATAGCTTCTGACATTACTCTTATCGTGTGGTACCTTCGAGTGGATTTTGGGAGCTGCTAGATCCGATCGGATCCGATTCGGGGAAAGCATTTTTCCAAGACGGTTTCACACGTCCAACTCATTGCAAATTTCAAAGAGAAAATAGTTTAGGATTTTTATTTAGAGCAGTCATCTACAAGTGAGATGGAGCCGTTACTAAACTGATAATTGTTATCTACTTTTTTGTCCAACAGGTATTTATAATTACGAAGATGCTTCTAGTGTCCATCTTGAAGATCGCGGTCGGCGCGTTGGCAGTTTGCTTCCTGGCCTTTTTCATTGCCACCATTGTCTTGGCCACCCAACCTGGTAAGTGATGAGATAAGATACAGAGTTGAGAAAGAATTGACTTCTGATCATTTCTGCAACACAGTGACAGTGTCATTGAATTGCGTATCACTCGCGAATCGTCCATTTCTTCGACACGTTTATGTCTTGTCCATTCAAGAGAGCAATCTTCGAGTTGAGATTCCAAGAAAGGATAAAAATATAAATAAATTATCGAGTCCCAGACATTAATCTCGAGAAGTGGTTGTCGTATTCGAGGAAGCCACTGATCAGATGTCAAATGAATAACATTTCTTCTCCTCGCACTAATTTTCAGATGATGGCAATGAAGCAACAACTACAACCAACAAGCCAGACGTGACGACAAAACCCACGGTCTCGAACGTCACAACCGAGGCCTCAACTAAGGCCCCAACTGAGGCCCCAACTGCGGCAACTGCGGCCCCAACTGAGGCCCCAACTGCGCCAACTGAGGCCCCAACTGTGCCAACTGCGGCCCCAACTGAGGCCCCAACTGCGCCAACTGAGGCCCCAACTGCGGCCCCAACTGCGCCAACTGCGGCCCCAACTGCGCCAACTGAGGCTCCAACTGCGCCAACTGTGGCCCCAACTGTGCCAACTGCGGCCCCAACTGCGGCCCCAACTGCGCCAACTGCGGCTCCAACTGCGCCAACTGCGGCCCCAACTGCGCCAACTGAGGCCCAAACTGAGGTGACCATCGATCCCGTTACCGTCGAACCTGCCACCGAGGCACTAGTACACTCGAACCTAATCCTGCAGGTATTGAGAAAAGGCTCGCCTCAGTCGAGAGAGGCGCCTGCCGCCTAGTGGCCAGCGGTCAAGCCCTATCCCACGTCACGCCCGTCGTCATCAACGCAGAAGCGTCTGACCATCTCAAATACATTGACCACCCCCGATGTACGGACGACCCGGGATCACCACACACACACACACACACACACACATACACACGATAAATATGGACCATAACGCATTTTTATTTAAACGTCAAGCCACTGCTAGGCAACAGGCAACAGTTGTCATCCAGATCATTCATTCCATAAATCTTGCATTTACGTTTTCGACAAACAACTTCTCGATGCCATCACCGATATCGAAATATTTATACAAGCCCTTTTCGCTCGTCGCATTCAATCCCTCGCTCAAACGGAAGACAAGAAGACGCTGCAAAATTCGATATTATTGATGCAATCGATGTTGAGATCTAATGTCAGTTTGATAAAAACGGAATACAGGTTTTAAAAAAGTACTAGAACAAAGATGATGATGACAAGATTTAAAATTGATATCTGTGAGAAACTCAAATTATTCTTCACTGTTAAAATCTATAATGTTATTGCGAACCAATAAGCTTATCTAAAGAATTATTTTCTTTAAACTTTCAATAATTCTGATGACACAGTGCACTTAAATATTTAACTTTTAAGGTCGATTAAGCAACATAAGACCGCAATAAGGCCACAAATGAATGGACCATTTTTAATAAGTCGACCGGTAACAACCCGATTATTAAGAAATTTGACGATATTTAGGAAGACTGCATCCCTTTTTAAATTTAGAGCATGACATTTCAAATTTCTCATCATAAATTTTAAACCTTACCGCTTCAACTCATTACTTGCCTGATGTCGTTCACAAAAATTCATTCTCTAAATTCAAAAAGGGATGCTGCAGTCTTCCGTTCCGGTCTTGATTCAGGCATCGTCAAATGTCATAACTGTCGGACAATTTTTGGCAGCCATATTCAAAATATTTAAATGGGTCTTTTCGGGACACTGTGTAGTGATGAACTTGAACAGAACCAACTAACTTTTACATTCTGAAGTTAGTTGATCATTTTGTTCAGTTACGATTAGTTTAGAGTTTTTCCAAATATTCAAATTTCTGTTTTTTCGCTTGCTACTTGTCATCTTATCTCCTATCTCGCATTTATCTCACGCTAATTGTTCTCGTTAGTCAAAATGCGATTGCGATTTTCCAATTGCGAAAATCTTTTGTGTTTTATGAAACACCTGCATTTGGAATGCGATATTTGTTGACTCGTATTGTCATTCTGTTCGTGCAGTCGACATAAGATTGTTTTTTATTTGTGTGTATTTTGCAATAAAATTATTTAAAACTTAAACTAGGTTATCTCTAGTCGAAAATGTCACCGAATGGTCTGGCTTTTTTCTTGAATCGAAAGTTGAATCGAATTGCTCGATAAGACTTCACTGAACAGTTCTTAGTTTCTCAATCTTAAAAACATCATTTGGTCACAACCGAACCAACTGATTATCTGAAACGCCACCAGAGGGCGTCAATAATAAAAAATCTGACTCAGCGATTGAGGAATGACTCAGTTTGACGCTCGATCAAGATAATCAAAGGCGATTGAATTTAATAGGTTTAATATTTCATATCGCGTGACTTCAATCAGAAATAAACTCGAAACACACGAGGTTCCTAAATCTTGACTATTGACTGGATAATCTCTCGAAGGTCGAGCTGCAAACAATGTCATCCTCCACTGACTCGAACGCCTTTCTTTGGTCATTCCTCCTGCTGACCATACGCCATTTGAATGACATTCCACGTGACAATTAACGCGAAACTAAATGTAACTAATTCTATATTGCAGATTTTGATTTTCCTGTCCGGAGACTTAACTCTCGAACGGCTCAATGAAATGGCAAAAAAATTAACATACCGTTAGTACACCACCATAATTCGCTAGCGACGGAATTACAGATCTCAAATGTCAAGATTACACAATTAAACAAGCGCTACAAAATTCTGGATAATCTCCTTTTCGCTTCAAACTTAAAAAATGGCGTCTCCGCATCAAAAGCATGACGTCGTCGATTTCACGAGACAACCAAGCAAACCAGATA
>JAQGBY010000828.1:0-36344 GCA_034698785.1 Mycogona germanica
TAGGCGTATTAAACGGAGAGGGTTGGAGAGTGGAATATGATTTTTAAGGTGCGCTCAATGTACAGCAAAACACGGTATATATCCTTTAGTCAAAAAATCAATAACTTCATTACACTATTACATTAACATAACACTATATTGCACTGTGCAATTTCGTGTCTTGAATTTCAATTCATTGATTATTATTTTCCCGGACGTATCGTTATGTTTTTAAGTAGCTACAGTCATAAAAAGTAAACGTAAAATCAATTGAAATATATAGCTGAGGTCTGAATCGAATCCGCATGTGGCAACCGTGCTATTTGTCAAGGCTATGAATGCTGCTCAACTGGTTCAATAAGTCTGGATTCACATTTTTAGCTAGTCGAATCAGGAAATTCTTTGTTCCGAATAAATTGTTCGTGCATTGTTGTACAAAAAATACAGGTATATCTCTTGTCAGCAGCTAAACGAGTTGCAATTACCCCGTTGCTCGACATTGGTGGCCGGATACGGCAGAAAACAAAACAACGACCATAATTAGCAGTAACAATTAAAATGCGTTACTATGGTTTTCGATTAAAAAAATCGTTGCTGAAGTTTCGAATTATTTTAGCTGTTTCATTTTTTAAGTTGAGCAACTGCTTCTTTTATTTCGTCAGTGTCGGCCAGCTTTAAACCTACTCTTGAGCAGATCGGCAGATCGTACACCTCATGTTAGCAACAGGAGGTATTGTTCCCAGTCACACGCGTGCTGCGCAAATTGCGCATGTGTTACTTTTTAACCAAGCTCTGTGTGTTGCGGTCAAATGCTTTGCTATAATTCCGGGGGCAATTACAGCTTCGCCTAGCGGGGAACTTAGCCGAAAATCACTTAGGTGTATATATCCTGGTGGTATGTGGAGCAGTTTCAATAGACGTCACCACACTAAAAATAACGATGTTTACGTGAGTACTCTCATATACATGTTATGCTCCAGACTAAATTTTCGAATAACCAATAACCCTTTCTTAGGATCCTCACCTGAATCAATTAATTCTTCAAGACAATAACGTAAGCATTATGTTTGTCTAAATGTAGGCATTTTTTTAAATAATTGATTGACTTTATTTTATATATATTGTAAGTTATAAGACAGAATATAAAATAGCTCTTATGACGTTACAGGAAAGTTACATCAAAGAGACAGTTTTTTAAATCAATTTTATGTATAGCTATGCTCGGAATAAAAAATTAAATGATAAAAGAAAAAACATCGTTGATCATATTCGAACATTGCCACTGTAAAGTTTATGATACATTTCATGAGATATATACAGTGTAGATAAGGTACATAAAAAATTTCGAGAAGGGGTTACTATAGTTCCAGATGGGGTTTCACTTGAATGGGGTCTTCGGCTTTATGGTTTTAAAATTTCCAACGTCTTTCCCGGTAGCAAAAACTGAATGCCAGCGGGGGAAGACTGCAGCTACCGCGTTCCGTGTGTCAATCACCCATTTGGTAGAAATGCGCATGTACGTGTCCATCAAAAAAGACGCATCAATGTATTCAGCGGTAAACTGGTTATTACTTTTTTCTTTACAGCGCGGCTCATATATGCCCTTTGTGGTAATATTCGTAACGCGCGAGCAGTATGTATTCACGTCGTGACACTGACTCTACTTTAAAAGTCACGAAATGAGGCTACACGAACATTTCGTTTTTTGTTGCTGCTAAAGTGCTCATCTTTTGAGTAGACATGTTGGTGCATCCATATAGCACTCTGGAAGTCGGTGGTGCTGTACCAAACATTTGGTTTCAAATGCAATTTAAGTCTTACGGGTGGGTACTAGCCGCGTACAACATTCTCATTTGTCTAAAAACATTCATTGGTCAAAGAGCGGGTTCTTTGCCACGATAAAAAGACTTAGTAATATGCTATTAGCTGAAAGTCGGGGTAGCAAAAAACATGGTCTCCTTTTGATGACAACTTCCGACTTTATTTTTTGTAAAAATGATAATTTTTTTTCTGTTTCGAGTTCAACCATTATAGCGATATTGTCAATGGTGTACTATTGATTGTCTTCGATCGATATCAATCGATTCGTCACGCGATGTGTGGGGGGAACCTGGTCATTTAAAACCCACAGGTAACAATTTGAATCATATGGAAGGTACTATGCACAATGTAAGAGCGCGTAAGACAAGAATATGTGTAGGCGTGATCTATGTCTTTAAAGTAACACTTTATCCCCTTTGCTCTGACCGCCTGTAACAAGTCCATCGTTGCAAAACTACACTAATGTCTGGGTGCACGTACACCATGCTCAGCATGAGCAACAGAAGTCTGCCTCGAGAAATTTAATTGCAGACTTTGCAGGCGTCCTGCAGCTTTATTGCTTCACCTTCAACCCGGTCCACCAACTATGGTTGAACTGTGGGCACTCTTAACACTCTGTTATTGGCCACCAATCGGAATTGGATTTAAAGTTTCCAGTTATTCGGAACAATTATAGGTACTACTTGCGCATGCAAGGACAATAGCTATAATATTTTGGTGGTGAATGACCGACACACTTATTGGTCGTCACACTGCTTAGAGGACTTTTAAATATGCATCTGTTTGCAACCAGAATAACTTCCTGGAAATGTGGAAATGAAAAAAACGGTGGCCAACAATTGATGACATGAGGAACATAAAACAGTTAAGCATGGATCGTGTTCCATTCTGCATTGTGCATGTGTAATAATGGTTATGTGTACTTTGTCGCCAACTATAAAATACAGCTTTAAATATGCATCTATTTGCAACCAGTATAACTTCCTGGAAATGTGGAAATGAAAAAATGGTGTCTATCGTTCTTTGCATCTATCTTTTCATTTAGCTCTTCCAATATACACTCTGTAGAATTGTAATATGCATTCAATCGTAGAGTTTATTAATTTCTTATTTCATTAGTGATAGTTTATTTAATGTTATTTGTTATTTTAGACACATTTATATATCTACAATTACTTACTTTTATTGTTACATTTCAGCAAAACATATCCCAAACTACTAAAATAATTTGCTAGTAAATATAGAAACGAAAAGTGATGATGGAATTGCACAAAGGACTTTATACTTTATGCAAAATGTAGGTGATCAGAGCGCGGGTTTTAAAAAAATATAATAATATTTTGGTCTGGATCTTAATATTCAAACTAGTCACGATTACCATATAATGTCTAAATAACATTACCAGGCCACAACTATCTGTAAATGGTTTTTGGATTAAGAACGAATCTCGATACGAATGCGATCGATTTCTGCCAGAGATGTATTGCTTCCGCAACGTCAAATGAAAGATTTTATAATCATCACACTATATCGAATACAAAAATCAAGTTTGCATTTCTTCCTGAGCAAATAGGTAATCATTGTGTATTCGTTTTCCCTCATTGTTTCTGCCTATCCGAACAGAGACGTGCGGAACGAATTCGAATTTCCTGCCGAATTTGGATACAATGCAGCATGGCCGCATTGCGTGAGTACATAATAGATTCTTCCTTGACACCACTCTCAATACCGTGTTGCTTCCCCAACAACATATATTATTTTATTAGGACAACGCAGCGATCATGTCCAATGGCGAGTCCAAGCACAATGTCCGAA
The DNA here is from genome assembly GCA_034698785.1 of Mycogona germanica. NCBI lineage: Eukaryota > Metazoa > Arthropoda > Diplopoda > Chordeumatida > Chordeumatidae > Mycogona > Mycogona germanica. The sequence goes on from JAQGBY010000828.1 coordinate 3,616, forward strand.
TGTCGTTTTCAAATTGCAAAACCAACAAATTGTTCGGTTATCTAAATAGCTATATACGAAGTTTGCGGTTTCCACAATTTCAGTGGGGGCAATTCGACCCCATCGCGAATTGTCCCATATAAAGGATCTTTGTATATGCCCGCGCCTGAATTACAAATTGGATGTTCTAAATATACGTATTGTGAAGTGTGCGATTTTGTGTCTTGTGCTACAGGTGTTTGTGATAGCGTTGGCCAATTGTTTGCGCATCTAGACACGAGGGTACATGCATGGCTGAGGTTGAAGTAGGAATGCGCCTAGTCCTAATCCTGTCCTTCCGCACGCGCAATGTAAAAATCACAGTGCGGCGGAAAGAATACTTTTCATATTCCACTCGACTCTTGACACCCCATGACGTTACATTTCGCTCATTTCCATTATTTACGTAATCGTCTATTGTCCAACCCCGGCGAAGGAACTTACTTTCTCCTGCGGTGCTATTGCATGTCGTAGTAGGAATTTCACACACCACGGACATGTTATCGTGGTCATCTTCACCTCACGCTCGAATCTCTCTCTGCTAGTCTCCGTTCCTCGTCTTAGTCGATCTCTGTCCGGTGCCCTCAATCAATGGCTAAAAATAACAACAGCTGCCACTGACCATCGGCATTGGACGCACCGACGCCACGCCTGATGGGTCATTCTGGTGTTTCCGTTGACAGCGACTATCATTATTTGTAATTTTGAGTTCACTGCCACGTTCACTTGGAGGAAATACTTTATGTGCTGCACCGGTGAGTTTTTAATTGTCTACTTAGACATTTTATTTCAGTTTCGCTGAAGGCAAGTTGGCTCCAGGACAAATAGTCATTCGAATAAAAAAATGTAATTTAAAATTAGAAAGATTTATAGGTAGGATGTCTGAGTGATAATCAGAATTGGTGGATTCTGGACAGCGCCGAATGAAGAAGACGAAGCGAGTGGCGAACTCGCTTTTATATTGTAATATTATTTTACTATTATTTAATTTGAAATGGTAATTGCGATAAATACAGAGTTTCGAACAGCCCGGGAGTTGAACACCGGATCCCTGGATTACCGGTCCAATGCTCTCGTCTATCTTGTGGGACGTGGACGAAGAACAATTACTTCAATCACTTCGAAATTACAAGTTCAAATTTAATAATAGTAAAATATTATTATAAAAGCGAGTACGCCACTCGGTCGTCTTGTCATTCGGTGCTGTCCCGAATCCACCAATTCTGAATGGTAATTACAAATATTTGAAAATTTAAGAATTTCGCAATATTTTACTGCCACAATTATCAATTCTCAACATGACCACTTTGCATTAAATGATTTCCAAACTGACTTCCCACTTGAGCACAAACTTGTATCCATATATCATCTGAATTATAAGATTTCTGTGTGATTAGTGTTTCCTGGAATATAATTAAATATTTAGTGCTGAGGGGTACGGCCCGAAACAATTTTTTAAAAAATGCAACTTTTAAAATGACTGTAAGCCGATACTAACGAAAGTGCTAGAAATTAGATTTCGGAAAAATCAATATCGTCTTTTAAAAAAAACTTTAAATGACACAACTGTGAGATATGAAAGAATTTCGAAACTAACATTTCAAAAACTGGCTTCTTTGATTGAATAAGAAAAATTGTGTGCTACTTAAACTGTCGTGTATTCCGTTCGTGTTACCAGAATCACACACGGGTGTCACTCGGAAACAGATAAGCTGGGACAAATATAAAAAAAGCGTGTTACCTGTTCTGGTCTGGCGGGAACACCGTGTATTGTTCTCACCGTCAAGGTGTCCGCGCGCGGTGCTCATTTTTTCTTCCCTCAAATCGGTTCCCATACCCATCATCATCATCAAGCCGTGCAGCGAGCCGTTAAACGATCGGAAAACAATATTACTCGATCGGCAGAGGTTGGCAATTAAGAGCGCCGTAAGTGACGAGGACATTTTTTGACGGCGCTTCAGGCTTGGATTTAAAAAAAATCTCCTATTGTACCAAACGAGTCGTAGACCAAAGGGGTTGCCTGATCGATACATTGTCAGTTCACCCAAACACACGCCTACTTTTAACTAACGTTACGATATGTTCACGAGATCGTGTGTTTAATGTCTAGCCGCTAATTTATACCGCCAAATTTGTGAACCGAGCTCCTATTGGCAATTGTAACGGCATAATTGACGCCCTTACACCTATTGTTTTACTTGAAATTAGTTATTGTTCTTAATGATTGTGGTTGCCGATGACAAGTTCGAGCTAATTATTTCTCTATTTCGATATGCGAGTGTCACTGCCATGTACAATGTATAATTAACTTTATATTTACTCGTATCTATTGAGATAAATGATTTAGGACAAATTAATTCTTCTGATCCCTCTCTAAGGAGAGGACAGAAATATTCGAGAGACCGGGCAACAGTTTGCTAACCACTGCTGCTACAAACATGTATGTATTTGTGTATCATGGAAAAGATGCGCCGAATCGAAGTGAGAATATATTGTTTTTTTTTACTTTGAGAAATGTTTCTCCGTTTCATTTGATGGCATCTATGCTAACCACACAAATACAGTGTGTTCAATTTCGATCGGAACAATCGGTCATTATGTACACGGAAGATATCGCTTGTGGTTTTCTTTATTGTTTTGATCTTGCCGCGCAATCCCTATACATATTGGACAACGCGCTTCCAAACACAAACATTGCAAGACCGTTACGGGAAAATTGATAATTGGACAGAATGCGTATTTATAATTTGTTATGCCAGTGTTGTGAGTGCTGAACAATTTTGAATGGCGAGAGGTTGGTAGATAGATTTCGTTTATAAAAAATAACAATTGTGAACTAAGTGAATGTACATACAGATGTGCAGCTTTAATATACAATAAGTCAATTTATTGATAATCTTATGGTACTCAGCGTTTATAGAAAAAATTGCCCAATATCTGAAAGAAATCTATATACGAGTATTTAATACTTCGAACGTACGCGAATCTTGGATTTGTATGAAAATATTCACGTTAATCTGTGTTTCAACATACTTAATGTACATGTATTCAAATAATCTGGAGGAAAAAAGTTTGATCTACGTACATGTATTTGCCGATCCTGGAAGTCGGTTGGTAGGACAGTATCTGTGACGAATACTTTCACGCTTTAAGGACCGTCTCCATTTAGTAGCTAATCGTTGCATGGGTCACTAGTCTAAACAAACAATATGTTATGCGCCTCCTTCCCTATCACACCCCTATTAAGAGCAATTAAAACGACGCTTAATTTGGTCTCAAAGGCTGGCACAGACTTCCAACAGCTAAACCTCAATGGCGTTTCTAGCTCGTGATTGCGCCACTCGACTAGACACATGCGCAGAATCGCTGGTTCTTGTCGTAGAGAAATGAAATGTTAGGCGCCATGTTTCTTCTCATTTGGAGACGGTCCTGTCTCTGTCTCTATCGGAAATCATTCGTCAATCTTGGATGACATGTGTCGCCAATCTTCACTCGCCATATAAAATGGCTTTAATTATCCTCCTTAAATGAACGCCCTGGTATCGTATGGCGTCAACGGCAGTTCTTGAGATTAGCGCGCGCGTATTCGATACGAGTGACCCCGCGCCCCTTTCCCTCTTCTATGGACGATTAGGCCTGATCGCGCATTATGATGGTACAAGCTAAATCGTCACTTACGCCAATTTTATTTGGTCATAACTCGTGATCGCGTGTGGCAACGTTGCCGCGTGACGATAGTCACACCCGAAAGACAGAAGCTCGGAGCTGGTCGGCGCCAATTAATTTTTTTCTTCTTCCAAAATAGAAAATAGTGTTGGTTATTGTCATCTGATCGAACTTAATTTGGTTTGAGATGCGACCGAATATTACCGGGGTCAAATCCACTCACGAATATTTTCGTAAACAAATCTGTTCTTGTAAACAAAAGTACGATTTCGTTGACTAATTGAAAATTAAATAGAACATAATTGCATTAGTGGTCGATTTTAATCGAACTTGGGCTTCCGATTTATAATGCGTAGGCGTTTTTATTTGCAAGTCCATTTCAAATTTTCGGGAAATTACTTAATTCGTTGTTCAATTTTAAAATGGTATAAGTACAGCGTAATATTATAGAAAGAAAGTTTCTCTATACAATTTATATGTATATGTAAATACAACGAAGTAAAAAGCATAATGTTCAACTCAAAATTATTTTGCTTGAATGACAATAGTTGTTTTTTTAAATGTTCTAATTAATGTCCTAATTAAAGGCCTAAAAAATTGTTTTAAAATATTTTAAAATTTGTGTTCAAATCGTCGACCTCATTTAATGTCTTGACGTCTCGACGCCTTCAGGTTCTAACGTCGTCACTTGCGGCAAGTGCTTTTTATCCGCATTCTTCTTGAGATCATACCCGAAAACAAAGTGTATTCTATTATAAAGTTGTAAAGTTTCAGATTCTGTTGTATCCGCAGACGCTTAATTCACACGGAATAATTAATCCTTCTTGAGTATTTCTTTATACCCCAATTTGCTCAAGTTGATGCCTGATCACGGTACGTTCGAAAACTGTGTTAGCATTGCAAACCTTAGTACGAACCTTAGTAACTTATACCACCTTAGTTGGTCATAAATCTAGTGAGCAATAATGCTGACCGATTACAGATATCTCCATGGTAATTAAAAAAAACTTTTATTTTCGAATCGAAATTTCGATTGTTTATTTTTTTACAGGAAAATACATGTACATTCGAATATATCATTAATTGAATCAGATACAGTATATACGTTGGTGCGTTACGAATTAAAGTAGTTTAAAATACGGGGGAAATGACCGCAAAAAATAATCTCAATCTATTGTTCCGATTTTCGGAGTCGTCACAGTCGGTTAATTTCCTTTGGCAGCAGTTTCTTTTCTGGTCACTATGAACTTATTCTGGTTAGCGTTTATACTTTAATTGCGAAAGTCAAAATCGTGATTCTGAGTCGGTGTCTGTCCGAATTAAACGTAATGCTAATTCGCAGCAAGAGAATAAAGAAAAGTGCCTGCAAGACTAAGTCTAGTCTAATGAGAAATATTCACAGGACGTCTGGGTGATATAATACGGTCAATACTGTCTGTCTGCTTAACATTCTACCTGTAGTTCAGTGGCTTTTGTTTTGTTTGGTTAACCGACATGTTTGTAAAACGCCAAATCAACTTATCTTTTGCCTAATCGCCACAGGTCACTTCTGATGTATTGCTTTTGGTAATTCCGGGCACCTAAAACTACGTTTCCCTTTGTTCCTTATTATTTTTTATCTCGAGTAGAAACACATTTCCTGTCAGAACCAGCGAGTTAGAGCAGCGCGGCCATTGGATAATATCAGGCGGTGAAAAAGATATAGCTCATATTTTATGGTCATTACACGCTCCGCCTATCACACCTAAGCATCAGATAAGACGTCATTTTCTGGTTCCATTTCGAGAGATGTTTCGAGAGAGATTTGCAAGCGCTCTTCCGATTTACATAACGCGAATGCCGAGTCTCAGTTGTGACGTCACTTGGTGTGGCAATTAGCATCATCTGGTGAAACCGGTTGTCGCTCTGTTGGCCATTGAGGACGTTGAACTTCCAAGTAAAAGTGAGGTAGCCCTACTGACACGTCGTCGACGGAGTGGAAACATTTCCAGTGCTCCTATTTTAAAAATGGTGTTACCTGTTAGGTATCTGAAATCAAAGGCGGAAACGTTTTGGAATATTGGTTAATAATTATATACGGTACAAAATCATTTACCGATTAACGCTTTTGGAGTATTTTGAACGAGTTTCTAACTTATACTTGTAATTCAATGAAAGGAAAATTTAAATTGATGTTCTTTTTACTAACACTGAAAACCTTTGCTTATTTCTCTAACCAGATAATTCGTGTGGCATACACGTAAGCAATGTATGAGGTGATACAATGCACATTTTTTTTTTTAGTTTCCATCAACTGTAGTCAACCGCACTACAGGCTTACGTCCCCCTCATGGTGCTTGGGCACTGTGCGAGGGGGAACGACCACAGTACCCCGGGATCGAAATTTTCGAGAGCCCGCGCCGGGAATCGAACCCGGGACCGCCGAAACCACAGTATAATTTAAAAGTATAAAACTGAAAATATTAATTTGCAAAAAAGGACGTTTAATAGGCTCTGATGTGATTCAACGAAATTCCACAGTAAAATGATAATTCAATATTTTAATGTTTTTTTTCTTTTACTTTTTCTTTCAGAAAAACGCATTTTGTCAAGCGTAGATCGATGATCGATATAATTGGTCCCACTAATGGTACTTTCATGATGGTAAGTAAAGAATATCTCTCACTAAAAAGAACTTGTAAGATACATGCGTAATTGCTCGCGATTTAACTAACCGCGTCCTAAGAAATAATGCAACACCTGACAATAGATGGTCTGACAGTTTGATTGACAATATAAGCATGATGATTAACATTTTGCACAGTTGGTGATCAAGCCTATACAATCTTTTCGGATGCTTGGGTTAAAATTGAATTAGCACAAAGCAGAACTCTTCAAAGAGACCAACGAAGAAAAGACCACGTTCGGCGGCAATGACGTGGCGCTATTTGAGGCTGAATTTCAATTTAACTTTTTGCTGGAATAAGTTAATTTACCAAACCTCTATTCAACTATAGTATTGAGTTCAACGACGATAAAAATAATTATTCACTTGAAAAGAAAACGTCTTTGTAGTGAATTGCAATTGAGAAATTTGCAATTGAAAAATTATCAAGAAATTTGCGAATGATTTGAGACATTGATGACCGCAGATGCAGCTATTTGAATCGAAATTGGTGATCCATAATTACAATAATGCTTTTAGTATTACGAATGCATTATTTTTCATTTATTTTTACAGAGATCAACTCCTTCGAACGATATGCCCCATGTGGAGGAAGGGGTGAAGAGGCAACCCGAGCAACTACGCCTAGATTACGGCGAGGCCGTTACCAAAGCGTGAGTATATATATAAGACGTCTACGAATACTCTGTAAAACCTGTTTCAATTGATTATGTGAAGCGTCCGTTTTGCTCAATTGAAGACTCGTGGGAGGCGCCGTAACATATGACGAAATTGGGGAGGAGCAGTCATTGTGGACGCGGGAAAATTGGTTTTCGCCGCCACCAACAGCGAGGCCCGTGCAATGACTGGGCAAAAACTGGTCGGCGCCAATTGTTGAATTGAAATAAAATGATGGAAAAATAGACTGGTGCTATTACGCAACGTCCGATTCTATTAGGAACTTCGGATACAATAATCGACATTGACTTGCTTTACGTTAAAACCGTGAAGTGGTGATTTCTTTTTTCCAGAAATGAACCACCAAAATACCCCAAGGTCTGGCGGCAATAAGTTGCATAAAGTATTGTAGATCCAAAGGTTATTTGAAGAGTATACGAAATACGAGGCTACGTGAAAGATTTCTCTTGAACTTGTAGCATAAATATTCAATTGTAACAGTTATTCATTTCATGCAAAACAATTTCATAATAGTACAACAATGACTCGACGTTTGCTACGGTTTTATTCATGCATGACTGATTAAATAACATGACTGATTAAATAACATTTCAATTTTAATATATATATTTTCATCTGACTAGGGCTTTCAAGATGTAAAGTTATCCGGTATACATCAGATACCTAAATAAATCGTATAATTTAATATTTTAATTACCTGATGCATGCGAACAAAATGTACATACGATGTTAGTTGTAGGTTGATTGATCAAACATGATCAGAAAATGTAAGTTATTGGAACATTGGTCACGCTCAGAGTTCGTATTTAATGTTCCCGAGTATGGATCCAGGCATATCACGGACATTTACTTTTGATTCACATGAATTCGTACGCCCTCTTTAAATCGCATTGACGTTTCCGATACAGACTACCACACCAGCATTCTCACATTTTTAGACATATAAAAATAACGCTCCAAAAGGTTTGATGTTTCAAATTGTGCGCATGAAACTGGTAGACCAATCATATTGAAATTAGGGAAGTTCCACTATTGCGTGAATTAATAGAAGAAGATGAATACTAGTATAATATACATATGTAATATGTTAAAGTCGTTCTACTATTTTATGTTCATTTAAAGCACCAAAAACAAAATAGGTTAATCCATAGATAGTGCATTACGCAAAAAATGGAATTTTAATTGAGATTCAGAAGAATAAATATTCGATGTTTCACTGCTGGAGCTTCAATACGCCCAAATTATCTTATTTTATTTTGAGTTCATCCAAACGTGATTGGCTTACTTGATGGGTGAGTCACAGTGAATATGAAAAAAATAAGTATTGAATGAGATTTAATTATGTCAAATTCGATTACAACACTTGTTTCACTTATGATTTGAATGCGGACAATGGAATTGAGATTTGTAAAAATTATCTTTGAAAAAAAAGACAAAATCAACGGTTAACAATGGATAGTTATTTTCTTTTTCAAATACAAAGTTCTTGTCATGTTTATGATAACGTCTCCGGCAATCACATATATGCATACTGTATATGCAGCAGCGTTTTCTTTATTTTTGACCAATCACAGAATTCGAACTAGGGCGGCGACCGAGTTGCTCGCGGAAAAGCGCCGCAACGACTATATCTGATTAGGCTTCGTTCGCATGCCTCATTGGAAGTGAACTTCTTTAAACGTATCTGCATATATATACTGTACATGTAATGTATGCAGAGAGATGGGACATATTCTATCGTGTATATATTGAGGGCTGCCTTCTATTTCCGGGTGGCGCTTCGTACCGGCAGCGAAATCGCGAGAACTACTCTACTGTAGATATCTTTCGTTCGCTAAAGTGGTCTGAAAAACGCGCGTCACTTACAACTCCGTCCGCAAAAGAACACTCCGGTCTCTCTCTCTATCTCTCGCTACAGACATCTGAACGGGACACACAACCCGAATTTCGAAAGCAAAGAAATTAATCGATCGTCGACTCGGTGCAATGTGTGGCGAAGCACGGCCGAATCGTGTTTCATGTTTTTAAGACGTCTTTCTTTATCTATCTCTCTCTCTCGCGCGCGCGTTCTGTTTTTTCTTCTTCTTCCCCCGCTAAATGAACGCGCCATCGCGATTGTAACTGGTTCAGCCCTTCTTTTCTCGAAGATAGACACGAATGTTTGCTTTTACCCAAGTTTGCGTGTTTGCTCTCGCTTCGACTCCTTCACTCGCTCTCTCTCTCTCACACACACTCACATTCCCTCACCAATATCGAACACTGGAACGACTAAAACGACACGTGGGAATCGGCGAACAGAACTCTTCTAGTAAAAAGGCGGGTGTGCGGCACCGGGCCGAGCATAATCGCGATTTACCAACGACTCGAATGTCTTCGTCGTCTCTTTTTCGTCAACTTGCAATCCGATAGTCGGCGCTCCCTGTTTTTCGACGCACGTTGGGCGACCAGCAGTCGCGATTGGTGCGTGCTATATTTATTATTCGGCGGCGCTTGATGGTGACCCATCATCAACACGCGAATGATTAATTGACGCGCGCGTAATTGGTGAACGCTGATCCCTAATTGTTCGCGCTGCAGTCTGGGTGGGTGAAATCGGACGGGGGGATGACCGAGGTCGCGACTTCTACGTTTCTGTTTGTAACACTCGGAGCTCGATTATTAACAAACAACCCAAAGTGATTATTCGTCCATTGATGTGGTTCTGGAGATTTCTAAGAAGTATGAGACCAGTCTGAAGCGGTATCAGGAGAAAGTGTGAGCGACAGAAGGCAGTTTAACACCGGAGATTCCAGTCACGTGAACGTGTTGATTATTTCAAAGCGTTCGACAGCCATTATACTTTCTTCGTTGTTTTTTTGCATCATCTGTGAGATAAGTGTTCATATAAAGTGATTCAATGAATGGCCAGCATTATTGGATTGGTATTTGAGTGACTACACTGCTGGCACGACAATACGTGGATTCGAACTTTGCCAACACAAATGAAACTCATACAAACCAGTGTGCAAGAAAAACGACTGATTCCATTCGAGTGGATTTTTTTGCAAAAGTTTTAAATTGTTCGTCGATAAAACGTCACTAATCATGAAATCGTGCTGTGGACTTTGTGGTCATCGGTCGTTGAAAGTTAATTTGGAGATAAGCGGCGACGGAAATTCAGTGTAGGTCAATTTTGTACTTAAGAAAGTGCTCAGCAATCTTATTTAAGATACCAATTAAAATAGGTACACTGGAAAACCTAACTGAAACAAGAGACAACCCAACATTTGATTTCCATTACTGAGCAGACTCAATTATATGAAATCAAATCATATATTCAAAGAACTTTAAAGCCGAACTAGTTTCAACGGGACGACACGACACAATGGCATACAGTTTTTTTTATTCTTTCACAAATTGATTCAACCAAAAATAGAAAATTTACTTCAGATGTCATGTCACTGGACAAGCTACAGAATAAATTTTGAAATATAATGCTTTATTACCATTACTATTTTCATATTTTACTGCCAGAATAGTGTTAATAGTAAATCATGATATTTCAAAATTTATTCTGTAGCTTGTCCAATAACATGACATCTGAAGTAAATTTTCTTTTTTGAATGAGTCAATTTGTGAAAGAATAAAAAACAACTGTACGCCATTGTTCCCAAATTCATATTTAATTTTTAAACCACTAGTCTCGAAACTGGTCTAGTGTCGTGTCGTGGAAACTGATTCAGATTGAAAATTATATAAATATATGTTTTGATTCCATATAATGTAGTCAGTTTAATAATGGAAATGAAATGTTGGGTTGTTTCGATCCAATTAAACAAACGAATGTACACACACTCATACGAAAAGTACGGCGAAATAATTAGTCCACTAGCGCTTGATAAACAAGATATACATTTTATAAATTTGTGCTATTCCAGACCGGTTCCCAAAAAGAAGGTGTGCACTGTGATCGCCTTCGGCATTTGCATCGCATCAGCGATTGCTGTTGGAACAATTTTAACAATAATATTTGCGACTTACCACCGGAATTGGGACAGTACACGTAAGTAAACAAACATTACCCGACAATTCGAAACTTTTGAAGCGCTCATCTGCACAAACTTGCGTTCGAATTAACAAATTTTGTTGCGTTTTGTCAATCTTTTTCCTTATTCAGTTTATTTCCCCATATTTTCAGAAATAACTACTGTACAACGAGTAAAATATCCCAAATTTCCATTTCTTTCAGCTTTGAAGGGAGAAGAAGACGATATTTTAATGCCGACACGACATGAAAGTCCAGGAGTTTGCTTGACTGAGCAATGCGTCTATGCTGGTAAAGAATTTTTTCGATTTAAAAAATTATTATTACAATACAATATTGAATAATTTATGAACCTGGTGTTAGATATATTTTCGGATATGTAGTCTATGCAACAATTGCTGATAACTGTACTCATAGCTTATGTGCGAAAATGGGATTATATTTAATTGTCGCGTAGAGGTAATCGATCGCAGCGCTCCTTGCAGATTTTTTTTACAACATTTTGAATACTTAAAGCTGATTGAGTTATTGCGCTCTAAGGTTTCATTCAATTTGAAACGAGAAAAGATTCAACAGCAGTCTAATAAAAAAGTGTAATTAAAGATTAGACCAATAAAAGTTTCAGATTGTTTCGTCTTGAGTTCTAACCTTCCTCACATATGCCAACAGGAAATTGTTTTGCGCCTGGCATTGTCGTCTAGTCGTTTGCTTATCTTTTTTTTCTTCGAGTAAGAAATACTGTCACTGAATGTTTTTTTTTGCGCTCAACCTGACAAAGTGGTTGACCCACTAACCACCATTCTGGTCTGGGGATCGTTTTTGTTCAAGCGAACGAGCATGGTAATACGCGACGCATAATTCGCTTTGGCATAGCATTGATTGCACACACGACATGAGTAATTATGGGGCGAAATGATGATTCTAAAATCGTTTTGACAACATAAGTTGTAGTGCGAGATCACAGTCCTGCGAATTATTGTAATTAGGCACAATCTGTCACTTAACGGTGAGTGACTCTACATTGGAAGTATGCAGTAGAGCGTTCGTCATTTTTTATTGGTTGTCGTCTGACCATTCGCATGTACTGTAGAATAAGGTAAATCATTAAAAAAAAAGTCATCGAAACAACAACCAACCTCCCTTTTGCGAAATATTCGAGTTTTCATAAAAAACATTGCAATGCTACGATAACTCTCATTACTAATCGAAGTGTACCTCTGTGCTTTTTCGCACGCATTTAAAACAAAACAATGTTTCCAGCAAAGTTAATTATTTTTTATCTGAATTCCAACATTTCGAACAGAACCAAATGAGAACAAAAAGAGAGCCAAAGAATATCAATAAATCATTATTAAACATATGAATTGACGGCGTCTTTCAACTAAAAGTTGACCATTTCTATCTGAATTGAGATGAATATATTATTCCTCGAACATTTAAAAATATTTAGTAGAATTAAAATAATTACATCATTTGAAAAAACATTTTGATTAATTTATATTTTAAACAATTATGAAAAAACCTTTGTTATAAATGATAGATATTAAATCGAAATCAGTCATGATAAGTGTGATTAAATTTAATGTCAATTATTTCATTTGAAAGAACCATCGCTTTACTTTCAGTTCTGTTCAGTTCTGTTCAGTTTGTCTAAAGCAACGAGCCCGAAAGAGATGAGTCGAAGACAAGTTCTCTCGAGTTTTCTGGTTCACGAGTGACAGCAAAAATCATACCAACAGTATTTTTTTGAACACGTTGTTTCTTTTTTTTATTGTTGATTTGTACAGCCAGCGATTTGCTACGAAATATGGACCAAACGGTGAACCCATGCGATGATTTTTACGACTACGCTTGCGGGAACTGGGACAAACACAACCCGCTACCCGAAGACAAATCATCATACGACACGTTCAATAGGCTACGAGACGATTTGCAAGTGATCATTAGAGGTAAATTCGGTTTGACGTTTGGGCGGATGGAATTTGAAAGCTAAAACCATCACTTATCTCGCTTTACTAACTACTATTTCGTGCACTGATATCATCGTGCCAAAAACGATTTTTCATTTTTGTCATATCTTATGTTTGGCAATTTTTGCTTACGTCAGTTTCAAATAAGCAGGTCACATTTTCTCCTCATTAGGATCGATAGAAGGTCTCAAATGCAAAGCATACAATAAAAAAATAAATACACTGTTAATATTTAAGTCAGAAAAATAATTACTTTGCTAAATAAATACCGAATGCTTCACGATTTTCATTATTTGAGATTAAAGTTAGCAATGTTCGTCAATCATCAACATTGCACAATTGCACGACCTGCACATTCTAGTAAAAATAAAATTTTAATAAAATAATCATATATTTATTTAAAAATCCATAACTAATAGGTTTCTATAAAAAATGATTTCTCAGTCAAAGGCCAGACATCTTGATCAAATTTAACTAAGACCACAATTGTGTTGCACTGTGTATTCCGACAAATGTCATGTTGGGTTTTTCCATTTACATGTACGAAAATTGCGAGTACCACACTTCGATAAAGTACTTGGTATTCATGGGGATATATGCCACTAGACACTGTTTGTATGCCCCGTATTTGCTGGAGGCAATGTGACAATTCGCCTTTCGACTTCTCAATTGCTCGATCGTTTGTTTTCTCACAGACCTGCTAAACGCACCGGTGACCGACGAAGATTCCAATTCCACTACCAACGCTAAGCAACTCTTCCAGTCATGCATGAACGAAAGTAGGTTTACAGATTAGTACTTACGTTCAAATTTGCTTTATTTCCTGTACACTTCTTGTCGACACGCCATGTTTTTACATACAATAGTTTTTTTTTTAATGAAACAAATAATTTGTCACACATGTTCGCCATACTCTGTATTACCTTTTGATTGGATAAAACGAGGGTTCAATCTCTTCATGGCACATGTAAAGTCAGTCACGCTTCATGAACTTAGTTTACTCAACATACTCTAACATTTTAATGAAATACGCGGTATGTGCAAAAGCCAGACCAAAAAACACTTAAACGAGCAATGGATAAAATCAAGAATTAAAAGAAAGTTGTTGGAATCCTTAACATCAAACCCGACAAAGTTACGTGATTTTTTGATTTTATACACATTCTTAGCAATCATCGAGGAACGAAAAGATGAGCCTCTGAAAACCCTGCTGAAAGAGTTCGGCGGATGGCCTCTGCTGGAATCTTCCTGGAATGGAAGTGATTTTGATGTCGGTGGAACTCTGGGAAAGCTCAAGTTTTATAACAACGATATCATGATTTCAGAGTGGGTGGGAGCCGATTCCCACAATTCCAGTATCCGGAGCATTCACGTGAGTACTTAATAATAAAATTGCCAACATAGATATTAAGTATCAGAGCTTTTGTTGTTGATGCGCTTGAACTTCAAAGCGCAACATTGGCGAATATAAATACATTACAAAATAATGATGCTAATAATAGAATCTGAGTAAATTTTATATATAATGTTTCCCGCTTGTATTTACAGTTGGATCAGCCAGAATTCGGTTTGCCCAGCAGAGACTACTACCTCCAAGATGACACAAGAGTACTGCAGGCCTATTTCAAGTACATGACGCAAGTGGCTGTTCTGTTGGGTGCCCAAGAAAAGGAAGTGGACGACGAGCTGAAGGACATTCTCAAATTTGAGCAGCAATTGGCGAACGTAAGTTGAAAAACTGAAATGTTTGGTACTTTGATTGAGATTTTCACGTAAGAAAAACGAATTTAGTAAGCGTGGAAAAAATCCCATTTCTACCCAATTTAGCAAATAAATTTAAATTCAAATATATACCTAAAGAATACCGCTCAATGAAAACTATTTCATACCCATTGTTCTTAATTTCCGGGACTTGTTTTTTGTATATAGCTCACTGAGCCAGCCGAGCGGAGAAGAAACTATACACAAATGTTTTTCAAAGTGTCATTAAAGGATTTGCAGGAATTCACCCCACAGGTATCAGAAGTCTCCAAACAAATTCTCGCTAAACAATTAAAAAATGTTTAGCAAATGAGTGAGTGATAATTGAATTTGTTGTACCCATTAGATCAATTGGACCCGGTATTTCGAAACGTTTGTCCCGGTCACCCTGAACGACACGGAAGAAATCGCTCTTTATAGTTACCCTTACCTACGACGGCTGGGAAAATTGCTGGATTCTACTCCAAAACGGTAATCGGATTTCGAACCCCATATTTCTGGGAACATGCGCAATAATCGTATTGTCTAACTGAATTAGAAAGTTTATAGGAAGTTCACATTATTTGGATCGTGATTTCGTATTCACAGCAGTTTTCTTCTCTTAGAGTAGTAGCTAATTACTTGATGTGGAGGTTCGTCAATCACCGCGTGAACAATCTGGATCGACGTTTTTCACAGAAGAAGCAGGAGTTCTATCAAGTAAATTATATTCTTATTGGATGATGATGACATTTGAGCTGGTTGAGCTTTCAAGTCGCCAGGGACATAATGTTGGATAAAACTGTTTAAAAGAATATAAAAAAGAAATTGAATTGAAAATTTCAAACCTAATTTTGAGTAACGCTAGTGATCGTTCGCGTTGTTATCGTTAACTAATTCACGATAATTTGAACAATTTCAAAATCGGTTCTATCGTCTACACCAGGTGCTCTATGGACGCTCCAGAGAACCGGAGCGATTCAAGACTTGCTCCGTCTATGTGAATACAGTGATGGGCATGGTGGTAGGCGCCATGTTTGTCAAGAAGAACTTCAAAGAGGAGAGCAAACACGACGTATGTGAAGTTAGATTTGTCTTATTTGATTTAACATTTTTCGAATTTGGGTAGCTTAATTAATTTTCGCAACGACTATTTTTTTTATTGCTGAAGGCCGAAGAAATGATCGACAACATTCAGGAGTCGTTCATAGATATTTTAAAGAACCTTGACTGGATGGACGAGGAAACCAAGATGCTGGCCATACAGAAGGCCCAGAAAATGAGCAAGAAAATTGGCTACCCTCAATATATTCTTAATGACGAGGAACTCGACAAGGACCACGAAGGGGTAAATGAATATTAAATTTGACTATTTTACTTCTTGATTTCGAGTCTTTGGCGCGGAGGCAATTACTCTGTAATTCCCGTAATGCGCATTAATAATTCACCTGAATTATATTAACATTCAGTTGAAGTTTGAGCCAGACAAGTATTTCGAGAATGTTCTGCACAATTTACGTCACATGGCCAGATGGGACCAAGAGAAGTTACGAATTCCGGTAAACAAGACGCTGTAAGTTCATCTTCCTTACTATACACCGTTAGTAGCTAATAACGGGGTAATTTATAAATTATAAATTTCTTGTTTTTCACTCTTTTAACTATTCCCCAAATCGTTCTCGTTTGAGATCTAAACAAATTGCGAACGTCCCGAACGCGATGCTGCCCCGAGCTTGAAGGCAAAGTGGCATTACACCGATGCAATGCATGTTGTGGGTAATGTAACTACTGCATGTAATGAATTTTGGAATTATCTACCGGCGTAAAAAATTAATTTCCTTTTGAAATTGCGTGTCCTAATCATAAACACAAAATAGATATTAAAAAAACAACAAATTATTTGTGCAGCTTATGCAATAAAGGAACAATCATGCAATCAACACCCAACAATGCAATCCCCATAAAGAAATCTTATTTAATGGCATAATTTCTTTGGCAACACTCTTAATTCTTACCTACATGTATATATGATATATGCATGTATATGCATATATGTATGTAAGTTTTTTTACTGGAAATAATATTTACGTACAGTAAATTGTTATACGACTGTACCATTTTTGTTTCCTTTTCTCTCTACTAGATGGAGCACTGCACCAGTCGTGGTTAATGCCTTCTATAGCCGCTCTAAAAATCAAATTCGTAAGCGCCACCACTATTGATTTATTAAAAATGTGTTATGTTATATTTAAATCACAAGGTCTGCATAAACATGTCTGCCTCCGATGCCGTCATTATCTATGAGGAGGATACAAAAATGCGCTATTGATGTGTGCAAAATTATAACAAAATTAAATTTCATATAGCGTACTTTTAGATTTACCATTTTAGATTAGCACTTTCTTTTCGCAATAATTAATGCACCTGCTTTCTTGTCTAAATGTTTATATACTGTATAATATATATTACAGTAAAATATAATCTTTGCCAAAGAAGTTAAAACTTATCAGCCATTTAGCGTGTCGAAGAATTTCTTTGCTTACAATTATAGATGGTCAAATGACGATTGAGATTTTCGTCTAGTTTATTGATTGCTCTTCCGACTGTGTATTTGGCTCTCTTCTAATTGGCTTTCTGACGTACACGTACATTTTCAGTGTTCCCGGCGGGAATTCTCCAGCCTCCCTTCTACCACAGTTCGTATCCAAGGTAACGCGGTCAGTCGATCGTTTTCTCTTCATGAATATAACGCGTTTATCGAATGGTTCTATGCATTCGACGCCGCTGGCGTCCACTAACCCTGCGCAACGATAATGCAAGGTCCGGCAACACTTGTTCGCAACGTAGAGCATGTCGGCCTTAAACAACCGACATCTACTCATAAGAGTCATCTCTTTTTTTTCTCGCAACTTTCATATTTCAATTTACACATGCACATGTAATAATGTTGTCATTTATTGCGGGCAGCGTAATGAAATTTAATTAACTTGTAAGCTAATTTCAGTAACCATAAAAAATAATTTGCTTTTCCATGCTTATCCATGCGTGACCGCAGAACCCAGCCCTAACGATTGGCGACTTTCTCAACTCTGTGTGCAATAATGTTCGTGCCAATTATAGGTGCTATAGCGATGTTGAAAAATAATTGAGAGTTCGTTCGTTTGACCACATAATATTAATTCAATTAATATTGGTCGAACTCGTGTCGTCGCTGGAATGTTAGATTAGTAATCGGCTTAATTACAGACTGCAGGCGGCGCACTTCTGGATATTTAACATAAATTCTCGGTCTACAGTTTAGAAAGTTTTCCCACCACCAGTAGTGCCATCTGCCGTATGTACCGTGGAAGTGACGGCGGAACATATTACTGTCAATGCTTGAACCGTGGTCATCGAATCGATCAATGTTGTAGCCTGCATGGACATTGACGTCGCAATTAAGAGTCGAATCGAACTTTATTTTAATCAGGAACTAAAACATTTTATAGTAGCATGCGTATTTCTACGCGGCAAATAGAAGGCAATAGTTGATGATTTTCCAATGTACTACTTAAATTATCGCTGCTATGTCCATATTTGGGTTGGAACCAAAATAGAAAGATAGCGGATAAGTTTTTTAAAAATCATTTTATGATCATCCCAACTTTAAATGTATGTTCTTCGTAGTGGATCCAGTCGGTTTACCGATCCACTACGGTTTGTCGGTCTCTGGTTCGATTCCAGGGGCGGGCTCTGGTTTATTCGATCTCGGTGAAAATATGCCACTCGTATGATAGTTAAATTATAATATTAATATGACGGTGATAATGAATTGTTGTTCAACATTTTTTTGCAGATCGATGAACTACGGAGGAATTGGAGTGGTTATTGGTCACGAAATCTCACACGGTTTCGACGACAGAGGTAAAATTCGTCGTAATTATTAAAATAAATAAACGTAATTAATAAAACCACTTCATTAATAAATGATTACATTGCCTTTTCTTAGTTTCAGATTATATTTGTCATGTTTTTTAATCATTTCATGTTTTCATGTTAAAGATTTAAAAATTATCTACCAAACCAATTATTATTCAATGTTTAGGGCGCCAATTTGATCTTGATGGCAACCTGAAGTTGTGGTGGAGTCCAGTGGCCGTGGACAGGTTCCATAAGAAAGCGCAGTGTATTATCGACCAGTACAACGAATACGTCATACCTCAAGTAGAACTCAAGGAAAGTTGTCGAATAATATATATTCCTACATGCCTCATTGAAATATAATGATTCATTATACTGTCTAAAATTACAATAAAATTATAAATATCTACGCATCTTAAAGTATCCACAAAATAATATCTCAATTCTAAGTACAGTTCGTTAGCCATGTTCTGTATATTGTTACCTAAATTATTGCGAAATAGCTTAATTCCAATATTTGAAACATTCAGCTAGTTATTTTTAAAGGAAAATATGTTTAGCATCTATACAATTTCCTTCATAAGACATCCTCGCACGTATAAACAGCGAAATGCAACCGGATTCAACCGGACCTTCAAGATATAAACACAATCTTGTCAGTCTGCTCTTTGTTTTTTATTAAATGATTTCTTGATGTCTTGGCGACAAACTAAGTAAAACAAAATTTCGCTGGAATTGCACGCAAAAACAATTTATTACCTTAATCGTTTCTAACTATCTGTAATGGGATTATAATAAATGACTACCCACATGTATAGTCAACATTTTCCGACTCTGATTAATGGAATGAAATTAGATAACTATGTGCCAATATTTCTTGATTCTGATTAATGCGATAAAATAAGATCAATGTGTCAACATTTTTCTTTAAAGTTTAATGAGATAGTAACATATAACTATATGTCAATATTTTTCTATACAGATTAATGGGATAGTCACTCAGGGCGAAAACATCGCTGACAACGGCGGAATTCGCCAGGCTTTCCGTGTAAGTTTTAAACCACGAACCTACCATTAGCCGCCACGATCAAAATCCGACCAGGAACACATTTGTGATTGATGCTCGTTCGCCTCCCTACTCCCTATTCAAACCAAAAATACAGGCCTACCGCAAATGGGTCAAGATACACGGGGAGGAAGCCACGCTGCCCGGGCTCAACTTGACACACACCCAGCTGTTCTTCTTGAATTTTGCTCAAGTCTGGTGCTCGGTCATGACGAAGGAGGCCGCCGTCAACAAAATACGACAAGGCCCACACAGCCCGGGCCGGTACCGGTAAGTCGGATCGAGTGAAATGGAAGTAGACTCGTTTGAATATACAGTAGCTATGTCCTCCTGAGACTACGTGTACAGTGGTGTGTGCGTGGCACATGAACATCTGTTACTCTCTTGAGCATCTGTCTATATTTTTGGGATTTCGAGCTAAATCTGCTATAAAGGTAGCATTTCAGAATACCATTTTGAAGAATTACTTGGGTGTATGCACACCTTACTGTAATGAAAATTCAAGAAAGAAAATTTGTTTTGCTATGGGTATCAAGAGAATACCAAATTGTTGGATGATGGGCGGAAATCTTGGCTGCTAGGTGTGATTAAGCGTCTGACTGAAAACTATTTCTGACTTCAACTAACAGTACTTGATTTGACCTAGATAGTACTTTGATTAGAAATTAATTAGGCATTCCATTAACAATTAATTTCTTTCGCATATGAAATTTAAGTTTTTTTATATAGTTATGGTACTTTTTAGCTTGAATTTTGAAGCTAATGAACCAAGCAAAACCATATATTATGCATGAGAATTTACAGGTAATTTCCTAATTTAGTTTCTCCGAACGAATTTGGTGTTAGTATGCTTCACTACTTACTGACTAGAATGCTGTTCGAATTTCAACGTGCAAATAGTTGACACCATGTACTTGAAAGTGCAGTGGGACTCACGAGCAATAAAATAACTGGAGCCATGTTCTGGCATTCCGAGAAACTACAAATTTAAATACAACATTTCCCACCAACTATTGCCAATCATTTGACGTCATCTCATACAGCGTCCAAACCCATGGCGCCCACCACTTTTTCGATTTTCTTCAGAAAAGCAAGTCGTTCCGCCCACCATCGTCACCATCGTCGCATTGCTCGAGATATTGATTTTTATTGAAAAGTCGTCGAATAATAAAAATAATTCCTTTCCGTTCCAGGGTCATAGGAACTTTATCGAATTCCAAGGAGTTTTCCAGGGCATACAATTGCCCCGAAGGTAGTCCGATGAATCCGGTGGAAAAGTGCTCCCTCTGGTGATCGATTTTGCAACCAAATTTCCCGACGCCAAATGACGTAACACTTGGGAACGCGTGGTGCTTGCGCTCTCGTCCGAGGGGCAATCAAAAAGATCGCCTTCGAAATGAGGATCATCCGAAAATTCCAGCTAAACGTTTTAGAAACTGGGTTTCATGTACCATTTTTACATGTTGTACATTAATTTTAACCAAAAATCATGACCAGAAAAAATGATTTTCAATTTTGCCAATCGTAGGACGTAATGCTTATCGAAAAAGCATTGATCATGTGCGAATGTCGTCACGAAGATAACTTGTGCTCGCTCCAATGGACAAAGATCACCATGTATTTGATTCATTCGCTGCGAATGACTATTACCGACTTGCTTGAGTCGGGTCAATTAATATGCAAATTCGCTTTATTTGTGGTGAATATTCATTGACATCATGCGCGTTAAAACGAAGTAAGGCGGACTCGGTGACACCATGCTAATTGTACAAACGCGCATAGCTCTAAAACGATACTTAATTTAGATTTTTTTAAAGTGTATTAAAATCAAAACGATAGTCTGAGTGGTCGTCGACTACTACTTAATAAAATATTAAATTCTGTTTTTCGATTGTGGATCGATGGGATGTGGAACTTCACCTTGGTAAGTCCGAAATTTTGACCGATTTGATCCAAATCGTATCTGCTCCATTGCACAGCTTTTCGAATGTTGTCACAACGATTTTTTAAATACTTAAAATATGTGGCGAAAGAAATTAATCTTGTGATCCACTCAGACTAACAGCAGGTAAGATTATTTCGTGTTATTATGTCGACGGAACCGTTATGCTCTTATGTAAAAATTGTATTTTTTATCATGTGAACGTTAGAAAAAATAAGAAATTGCCAACGCTGCAGTGATGAACAACGGGTGATGAAGTAAATGAAACCCTGCCCCATGTAACTTTGTGTTCATTATATTTGCGAATACGCGAAAGATACATTTCAGCTGTTCTGCGCCTCTGGCGAAATATGTTTCCATTCCATAGAATAGCGGGGGGGGGGGTGAGTGCATCATTCAGAAATGATTTTAGATTGCCAATTATCATTGTTGCATGTTTGGCGACAGCGACAGTTGCACCGTTCCCATCTGTTCATGTTCAACAATGGAGAATAAGGTCTGCTACCTGTTTGAATAAGATCGTCAACGATGTTACACGAATGGAAAGAGAATTAAAATTATATGCGTGTTTTTATTAAGGACTGTTGTAGTTCTATGCATTTTTCTTCGCACATGTGTCTTTAAAACTGCGACTTTAATTAGTCGACTGACAGAACAATGCGCATGTTTGAAATTTAAAGCCGGCGCGAGGTCAATGTGCTAACAAAATATTTGCAGACATTTCAAAAATGAAAGATGTTAAAAATTTGTGTCGGGTTTTTGGATCTTGAAAATGTATTTATAGTCTTGTAAAATTGTCGTAGTCGATTAGAAAATATCGGCGACAGTAAATTTACCACTGAACTCTTATTTCGTGGATCACCATTTCTGGACTATTTTAATGAGTGTTAAAAGCAAAGGTGACCTTAGCCCCGTGTGAGGCCACTTGAAATTATGTTTCTCAGATCGGAACAAAGACGTTTCGAACGGGCAAGAAAGAGATTCATTCACGCGTGAAGATATTTGAGAATAAAAGTACGAATGCAAAAAAGTTCGTGTTGGGATCCGTTGTTCGTGGGTTTGCATATGGGTCCGTGAGAGCGCCATATTCGTCGTACAACTGCGTTTGCATTTGCTATATGGAAAAAGGATATATATCGAAATCTTTCGCTTGAATATTTAAGCGCTTCAACGCATATTGCGCATGTTTGATGCATTTGACTGTGAGGCTTTGAACTTTCGTGCGATTCGAATAATAAAAAATGTCGGGCTCCGCTCATATCTATTATCGCGCTACCTACCAATTTCTATTCGCAAACTTCTATGCAGGAACCTGCTCTGCTGGAGGTTTAAAATTTGCGAGGCTTTTTAAAAGCATGCTTGGTCATGTCATTGTCAAAACTACCAGCGTCATTCTTGTGACTGCGCACCGCTATGAAATTGCGAGCGTATTGACCCATCATCATAATGTCAGAATCAGGCGATCAATCTGATAATGAAATTCCCGGCATGAGGAAAAATGCTGTTTCGCAATCAATGTATTTAAATGTAGCTCAATTTTTTAAAAAACATTTTTTGCCTTTCAGCATTTTGCTATATAAGCTTTGCTGAATCTATACTGCATATCTGTACTTGACGTTTTATTATTTTAAAGCGAGATTTGCGATTTGCGATGATATAACGTTTGACTCCATTTAAATTTGATTTCATTTGGATCAGACACATTCGCAAATTCCCAGCGTGCTGATATAAAACCGTTCATCACATGTTCAGATATACGTGTTTGGGCTTAAGCAAATCGTGTTTTCTTGAATTTTTGAGCTAAATACCAAAAATGCAATCATGACATGTCAAACTATCGAAATATGATGTCACACAAACCAAAGCTTTTGTTTAGTGACGATAGAAGGCTCAGAATTTGGATAGGTAAATTGAACGGTATTATAAATAAATCCTTTTTTTTTCAATTGAAGAAAAAAATACATTTTATCCCTTCAATTATTTATCCTGCTTTTGAAGACGAATTGTGTTTGATATAAAAAACATAAAACCCTCATTTATACTAGTCAGCCATTTCACGTTTTTGCTCCATGGAATTTTGTCCAGGTGGTGTCCAGGTGGTCCAGGTGGTCTTTCAAATTTGATTCTCAAAATCAAATTACGTCATATACGCATGCGCATAAAACAGAATGAGTGGAATTGGGGATTGTGCGCATATGACTATTCGATGTTGAGAATCAAATTTGAAAGACCAAAATGTGGCCCCAGCGTGGCCATTTGAAATATTTTCGGGATGCGCTCGCAAGACCCAAACAAAATGATATTTGCATTGAGCAAAACATGAAAATGGCCCTCGTACATTACAAATGAGGCTTGAGCGAGTGTTTTCGAATCGATTTCACATTTGTAGTAAAGGGGGGAGCCCCAACAAATTTTGTTACAATTTGTCGAAATGTTCACAGACTTGTATGAAATTGAAACATACCTAAAACACTGATTTTGTAAGTACCAGTACATGCAAATTCAGAGTTTTAAACAAAAATTAAGTTTTTTTTACTGAATATTTGAACGGATCTCCATAGACGCGTTTGATTATTTGTTATCGTGGTTTCTATTTTCTATATACACGACGCCATTATGTGCCAGTCTCTCTCTGACACGCCCAAGTTGTATTGATTCTACTGGTTAATGGGATGGCCGATACATCCGCAACATTTTGAGAACTCTGTTCCATTGCTTGGACTGGCTCCCCTCTATAATTATTCACTTTGTCGCTCGTAGCGCCGCCACATAAAAGCGAATCAGAAAGGATGAGATAGAGACCAATATGCATAGGTCGCGCCACAATTAGACGGCGCATTCCCAATGTAATCTGAGCGGCGGACGTCGTGCCGTTAGACAAGCTGCATTTCCGGTTAACGATGTCCCCTGGATCACCATCTCACTCACCGCCCCCCGCCACATCCCCTCGCCCTCGTCTCGAAGATCCAACTGGTAATAACAGGGCATTACCGTTTCGCTAACCACAGTACAACAATGCATTTTAGGGGATGGTGGTGCATGCATTTGGTGTACGTACGGCGCGCGACTCGTGCTGTTGGAGACGGAACAGCAGCACCACCACACGGCGAGAGAAAAAAGAAACGGTGCACACTCGGAAAAGGCGGGGTCGATCGAAGGCGTTAACTCGGAATTTATGTCCGGCCGTAAAAGCGTTGTGGTTGTATACGCCAATGAATTGAAAGTTCTAGAACCCAGCTACACGTACGACGGGCGAGTGTAAAAAGCATGCCCAATTTTAGAAGTCATTGGTATCGTTGTGACCCGAGGCTCCAATCAAAATATCTCCAGTATCGTCCCTAAATAATGCTGTTTTTTGGCCGTCCATGTCAACACCATCTAAGGACCAATTGATAAAATGCTAACTTGCAATCACCACTCCCTCAGCTTAATGTTAGCGAATAAGATTGCTAAGTTCCTGTTCTCTATATCCTATGCTATCGTTGTTGTACTTATCGATACTTCTCCCACCGCGTGGTTGCAGTGCTACTGAATGGAATACCGTGTCTCGACGAAATGTGTAGCAGGAATCAGTTTCCACCCCCCCCCCCATATATACCGTTTTGGTCCACCAGCCACGAAAGCTAATACGCCCAAGAAGGGAATTTCTGAAATGGATCGACGAAATATTGGGAGAGAACCATATTTATGCACACACTTCAATCAGAAGTGGACTTTCCGTTTTACTCCACGAAGCCACCCCAGTTCAGTGGTCAAAAACTCGAACCTCCAAAGAATTGAATGCTTGCACTTGAGTGCATGGCATAACAAGAGAGAAGGTCCGGGTATTGTAAAAGGGTTTATTACGTGCGTAAAAAAGGATTGAATCCTGTACGCTGTTTCAAAGTATACAGAAATCAACACAGCGCGCTAAAAAAATCTACTTAAAAGGTTTGTAGAAACCTAAAGAATTAGTCACCGAATCAAAAAGAATTTTGCCGTCCCGATAAATGCCATTTATGTCACCATTTGAACCGCAAAAAAGAGAATTAAGCTTTTAACCGAAATTGAGTTGCAGGTCGAATAGATCCTACGTAGTTCTTTGGCGATCAACTGCTGTAATTTGAATATATTTAAACGCTGATGTAAATTGAAATATACTGTAAATGAACATGCGCAGAAACTACGCAGTAATAATTTGTAAGCAGGTCATAAGCAGCGCATGGTGGCCGTCGAGAACAATCATGTTGCATAACGAAATTTGCAATTTTCAGATTGCAACTCGTCATATTGTCATAGTTCTTGACATGAAATTTATTTCGTCTTGTTAGCAGTCTCATCCCATTTCCCCCGCCTCCTCCGAGAATTTCAATTATCGGCTTAAAAAAATAAGACGTCATCCACCCGTAATTGAAAATTCAAGAATAAATACGAGTAAGTTGCAAAAGCTCATTGGGCGTGCCACGCTCACATCGGATTCCATTCATGCGCGATGAAACTGATTTATCCGCAGCACGCTGTATCCTTTAAATGGAGTTTTGCTCGACAATAATAACAATTTCACCGTTACGTGTGTGTTTTCGAATAGGTGAGATGTATGCATATGTTGATTGATTTAACTTGGCTGGCATGATAGCCAACTCATTTCTCATTTGTAGTCCAGAAAGGATAAGCTCTATGTTTACAATGAGACACAAAGAATATAAGTAAATAAAAGAATAAAAATGAAGCAAATAAAACTTCTGAATTTGAGATGTTTGATTCAGATCTGTCAAGAGCTTAGAACTTTTTTATTACACGTAAATCTTGTTCATTAATAGTTAAATACAGAATTTCTTCATCCTCTTTGGACCTTCTGTCCACTCAAGAAGACATCTAAATTAAACTAGTAAAACGTTTTTTTAGTTTCATTGGGCTAATTGGGTTTAACGCGCAGTTCTCCAATTTTAAATAACTTATAAAAACGGTTTAACGGCATACAAAGTTATAAATAGCTTAACTGGAGCAAAAGTAATTTTAGAATGTCTGAACATAATTTTTTTTAACGCATTTCTTTGCTTCAATCAATGTCCAACATATGTATCTCAATAGCTAGGAAGCACACAAACGTTAATTCTGAGAAAGATGTAGTATTTTCCTAGCTACAGAATAAGATGGTTAGTATACGTAAAAAATTATCTACTGTAAGTTGGCAAATCCCATCCCTTTAATAACATGAAATCGTGCTTCGAATAAAGAAGCAGGAAAAGTATGTTTTAACAAAAATGAAATGTATCTGCAGGGCTTTTGTGCATATGCAAAATTCTCGTACTCTCTGAAAGAAAACTAAAAGGTATTTTTTCCTTTCGTTGGAAATTGTTGGATATCGATTTTTAAGTTCCTGGAACCCCAAACGCAATGCATGTATACATGTTTGCATACATAGAAATATTATTTAAGCAAATAATGAATAATTTGTCTAATACAGATTCAGACGCCTAATCTGAATTCTGAAAACTTGAGGTGGACGTGCATACAAAATTTGCCCGACTCCTTCGCACATATTTTCATGAAATGGTAATTAATTGCGCAACATAGTCACCAAATGGTGCATCGATCTTCAGCGAAAATCGGGTCACCTAGGATAATGTCAAAGGGTTCATTATTTATAAGCAAGACTTTGATCTATCTCGCCATTATACGAGGTTTACCAAGTAACCATAAAACTTAGTTTCGTGCCGGCTCTTATGTACGTATGATCACGAAAAAGTTCTGCCAGCCGCCAAAGAAACAAAAAAAAAAGAGAAAAAAAAGAAAAGCGTCTTCGACAAACTGTAACGAGGCAATTGTTACTGGTGAAAATAAGTAGGTTGGCGTGCCGCATCGCCAGCTCGATAGATTTGGAAAAACCATTAACTCGCCAAGGTGAAGGAAAGAGTCTATGACATTTAGAGGTTAGATCATTTTATCATTGTTGTGATATTGGCATCTGTTCAACAGAGTTTTTTATTCCTGTTTGCCACATCCAACATTCAAACAGATTGTTATGGGTGGTGGTAGCCAGGTATTCGTGAACTCCGGGTCTAAAAATTCATATCCTTAGTTTCGAAATTATTTTCCAATCTGTTTGATCGAATATTCAACAATACTTGATTTGCAATCGCAGATAAAAGATCAATCATCGAAAATTCTAAAAATGACACAACAAAATATTTGTTGTATGCACAAATAAATTGTCTGGTCATGTTTTTGCTTTGCAAAACTAATTACGATGTGGTAATCAGTTTATACAATTTTGATTAATGTACAGTGTGCAGTACACACATTTAGCTCAACCACTAACGGTTTTTAGTGTACAGTGTACTATCAACAAAAATATTTACTATACGGGCACGTATATAGATAGTTAGATATCGTTTGTCAAGATATTTGAAAGCCACATCCATCTCTACCAGACGTGGTGACTGGTGTCTGAAAACGCTGAGAAAACATCCGGGTCATGCAGCAGACACCCGGCAAAATCTTTTCACTGCAGCATATGCACTATCATAATAATGAGTTCCAACCATCCATCGTCCCAATGACGATGTATCATTTTAAAAGTTATTTCAATTTCGCATTTTGCTGCGTTTACGAGCCAAATGTCACGCTTATAGACCTTTTCCTCCACGTCCTCTTCCACACTCTATCCGAGTGCTCTGTGGAGTATTCCACGTCTTGAATTGCGAGAGAAAATGATGAGTGGGAGAGGGGGAGGTGCAGACTGGAGTGGGTTCCTACGTACTCCATTTAAAGTGTGAGACCTTAGCGCGAAGCAACTAAAGCCGGAGATCATCAGTTGCTGTGCTTTGAGCCGAAATGTAACTTCCCTTCATTGGTCAATTTCCGGTCGCTTCGCTCGCTGACCACAGTGGTGGACGGCGCTGGATCGCTCAGTGTCCGAAGTGGAAATGGAGCGAATGAGATTGAAATGGATAAAATGGAAATATAGAGAAGGGCGAATATTATCATGTGAAGTAAAGCAACCCTATCGGAAACCGTTGCAAAGATGAAATGACTGTTCCAGGACAGCGTTGGATGTTTCTCAAAAGGATTTGAGCATCGTCAGATAATGCTTTATGTACGCATGCAGTTTACATTTTACCTAGCTGACATTCATACAGTTGCTATCTATCAATATTTTGTGCGCTTCACATTAGAAATAGATTATCTTTTGACTTAACCTTATGTACTGTGATAAAAAATTAACGGTGTTGTGCTGGAGAGTTAATTATGATTGCTGCCTGATCAGCTATTGCGAGACGCGCTTATTAAAACATGCACCAGTTTGAGATCGCGGTTTACTTTAATTTTTTATTTTCGAGGGAGCTTTAGATCGCGTTAAAAAATACCCGATGATGTTTACGAATTCGCGGAAGCCAGATCGATGTTGAAATATTTATGCGTTGTATAACGCTGCGCTGCCGGCAGCAATGAGCAAAGTATGAATAAATTGGATACATATTATGTGGAGACGGCAGAGAGCAGGTGAATATAATCTAGTTGTAAATTGAACACTGAGCCAATCGTTTGAAAGTGGCTTTGTTGTATATTGAAAGGTATTTTGAAATCGCTTTTTAGAAGCCGCTTTGCCTACATTGAAAGATATTTCGTAAGCTAATTTAAAAAAATGAAATCTGTACAGTGTACATGCAAAACTACTTAACGAAATAGAACAGTGAGGATGGGGAATATTTCTTAGAATTTTCAGCGATCACAGATTTTTAATTTTATTATTTGATGACATCCAATTTATTTAATTGACGGCAATCTATCCTTGAAGTTAAATTTGTTGTGCTGTACGATCGCACTAGTGATAGCCCAGACCAACTTGAAGCGCATTACTAGTAGTGCAGGAGGAGTATAAGTGAATTCTCCATTTTCTCTTGCGCATGACATCTCCCGTTAGCGATCTTTCTCATGCCAACGCAACTCCCACATGACTGACATCATGGGATTTTCGGTTCTAAAGCACTCGAAGTTGTCGCTTTCAGTGTGTATAGAGGACGAACGACATGCTGATCTCCGCAGAGACAACCCATGAAGACCCATAAACAGGGGCAGATTACATTTGAATTCGCCTTAATTGATATAACAGGGGCAAAACCGTAGTCAAAATTTATCTTTACTCCATGGTCATAGGGCGGGATCGTGGAATGGGGGCGGCTTATTGTATAATATGAAAACCTATCTAGATAACACGGCCTGTATCACTTTGACTGTCAAAGAGCAATATTTTCAGATGATCAAACTTGATCAAGCCAATCGCGCGAGCAAAATTATTTTTGTAACCAAAATTTGGTTACCCTATTAATTAACTATTTACTATTATACTAATAACTAAAATAACAATAGAATAATAAGATATACTGCGCGTTCACCAACCACCAGTTTTATTAATGATGCGAATTATTTTTATTAAATCCTAATTTATACTAAATTGCAGCCTAACTACAAAATCAACATTAAATATAAAATGTACGTGGGTTGAATTCCATATGTAAAAATAGTTGACCTAAGGTAAGCACTCAAACCGTCGTCAATTTAAGTTAAATGCTTATGGTGCTTTGGTATGCTTTGGTAGTTTCAAAAGCAGCGTCATCAGGTGATGTGATGCGCTGATTATTAGGGGGGTGGGGGAGTGGGCTACATGTATTTAGGGTTTAAATTAAGTGTATGTCAACAACAAATATGTTGTGTTTAAATTGGATGTTTTTGTATTGTGAGGATATCGCAATTGGCTTATACTATAAGGGTAGTAGTCATGTCTCAATAAAGAAGCTAGATCTGATAGAAATGCTGATATGTCAGTGGTCCAAATACGAAGACGCGCATGTGTTTGTGTTTGCATTTGTGATGTAAACAAGAAATACTTTCTCTCGGTGGCATTTATCGCTTGCAATGCAATCGTCTTTTTTTCAACAATTTTCTTTTTTCCCTATTCCGAAAATCTTAATCGGACTGTCTGGCGCAACGCCGCGTCACGGGCGTTCTTGTAAAAATATCAGCACTGACCGCGTCATTGCAATATGTGATATTAATTAGCTTGTTACGTAATAAATATGTGGCGGTTTTGCGCCCTTAGTTTGAAATGTTGTTATTTTCTGATGACTCCGCAAGAAACACTTTTACATGACTTATTCAATTATGTTTTGAGTATTTACATATAATTTTGACGTATTTAGGCTATTTAATAAGATGATGATTTTGTCGATGACCAATGTCATTAAATGGTATTTGGTAGTTTCAAAATAAACTGCGATTCGATTCATGCAAAGCTGCGCCTTCCACCAAGCTGACGATTATAAACCGCACATTAAGCTATTTGACGAGGGGCACTCTAAAAATCAAATAGCAGTCTGCCTAGCTTAGTTAAGATACGAAATATCATTAAAACCTATAATTAACTTATCAAAGTTTTGCAGAGGCATGTTTTCTGAATACATTTTGACGATTTTATTTGACAAACTCGCTTCAAAATTCGCACTGGTTGCAACACTTTCGAGTCGCCCTGTATTCCCAACGAGCACTACGCAAAGCTCCCCCCTGTATGTCACTTCTCGCAAGACACCTGCGCTATCCAGCAACACACATGTTAAAATAATTTGCCTGTTTAATGCATTCGCGTATTCCATCGCCACGAATATCTTGAGTAAACCACATGAACGAACGCCAAGACTTCTTAAAACGTTTTGTGCAATATTAATTTTCACAAAGTCTTGATTCTTGATTGATCCAAACTTTAATTTAGCTGCCCTTTAGGATAGAAAAAATTTCGAAGGTGTATTGCTGCAACTAAAATATAAAGGTTACTAGGGGCACCGTCATAACAAAAAACTTATTTGTAAATTAGTCGAACCCACAAGATGCCTGTTTAGATAATATTTGCTTCTACGAATGACTGGCGACAATTTCACTCGCTTTTGTTCTGACGCGCGTTGGGTGGCGTCATATACGAATTCTTTCTCTGGAAAGTTTCTTTGTCTCAGACACAAACTATTGTATTACTTCCATAGAATCGTGAGTCTTTATCGCTCTGGCCCTGCGTCAGTCAAAAAATATTACCAAAATATCGACACTGACTTCGGGAAGCAGCCGTCCAATTTGAGGCGACCTTGACGCGCGACCAGACAAGAAAAAGAAAATCCAGACAAAAACAATTACTCTTTACTTAGCACCGCCGACCGTATCTACTGGTTCCGGGTTCCGACGTCTTGTTGACCCTATTCGCCCGTCTCGAACCGCAGCCAGACTTACACTTGAAACGCTGTATCAACAGTCATTAGAAGCGCAAAATATTTTCCACAAGTGCCCCCATTTTTAACGCGTGAAGGATAAACGCAATTAAGTTCAGACGTTCCACAGCATTTAAGTTGGGCATTGTGAAAGCGAATAGCAATTTGTGCACCATACTTATTTTTCCTAGCATATATTCAATACTTACACAGCAAATGCTGCAGCCCTACTAATTATTCAATTGGTATTTTCACCCAACATTTTATCAGCAGTTCATCGTCATAAGTGTCCATTATTTAAACCAAGCAACAGACAAACATAAACTTTCAAATAATCGGCATGGTAGTTTTAAATATACATGTAAACGCGGTTCAGTATATCTTAACCCATATTATTGTATAAGTGCACGGACCAAAATTCTTTAGATCCAATCAACATGTTTTCCGTCAATTTTAAATAGTTTTAAATTGTGATAGTACACGGATCATGAATCCTTGGCAATCTCTTAATATGATTTCCGTCAAATTAAAAATATTATCGCTTCAGAATCAGTCGCTGATATTTGGTCTGTTCATTCGGTAACGAGTATTATAATACTGTATATTATTAACATGGTTGTCGTTGTCGTGGTAACCTGTAAAGATAAGTAATCTAAATTTAAGGAATCTAAATTTAAGGTTGGTATAAGCACATTTACTTTATCGTGTGAAATGATTATATTTCTTGAATATGTTCGCACATTTTGTGTCCCATGTAAAATAATTATATTTGATGAGGTGACTGTGGTGGTTGTCACATTACGGCACATTTCTCCATCATTCCTTTGC
>JAQGBY010000829.1:0-36339 GCA_034698785.1 Mycogona germanica
TCGTACAGGCACGGGTCCCACGGCTTTACTTCCATTCCGAAGGAAGGCGTGCGTAGGAATTTCTCTCGCCCGAAAAACTTTTAAATGTTAGACATTGGAGGCATTCCTTTACCTTCGTTTCTAGTTTAATATCGAAATGGAAAACAAATTCTGAATCATAGTAGAACCATAATGTCGATTCTTCTAATTTTTCTTTATCGATATTTATTTTTATCTTAACAGAACAGCAAATGTGAAACATGAACCTTCCTGAAAATAATTCTAATCACTTTTTTTCTTCTTAAGAAAACTGTACTGAAACCGTTCGAAGTCGTTTCATATTTCTGTATCAGCTGAATGCAAAAAGACTGCAATACTAGACAACCAAAAATGGCGGCCAATGCGCCGGTGGTTTGAGATTGTACAGATAATGAATCTCAGGTAGCAGTCTTTGTGAGATGCTCTAAAAACCTATTTTGTCGACTTGTTAAAAGCACATTTAGGGGTGGTCTGTAGTCGCCCCACCCATCATCAAGGTATTTTTTTTTTGGTGCCCTAGACTTTAATTGCAGGTCCATTCAAGCACCTAAACCTAGGGGCCTAGACTAGCAGTCTTAAATAAAAGATCGAGGACTTTCCCTTCGACATTTTCAAAACAAAAATTAATACATTTTACCAGCTGGGCATAGTTAAATAGTGAATCTGTCGGAGTGTCGGTAGGTAAGTTAAGTAAACAATTGCATATTGATCCGCAAATTATAAATCCATCATTGGTGCAGCCGTACCTTGACTTTGACACGCACAGCTTCCCTGGTGTGAAAATTGAACATTCCGGTCATGGTGGAGCGGATAAACAACGGACTGACGCTGAATTGTGGTTCTAGCCACTGGCTTATGTATTACTGCGCATAATTTGTCATCATTTTCGACGAGAAGCTGACAAAAAATACAGAAAATTGGTTGTAAATTGACGAACCATATGACTACAACCAACGACGTCGATGGCGGTCGAAAAAAACCGCACATCCACTCGCTCGTACTATTGCTGCGAGAGTCTAGAGCGATCGCGTTTATCTATTGAGAACTATAAGCGCTATATGTATCGCAATGACGCCACATTATAAAATACGATTCCAAACGTGCCCTGTTCAACGCTCACAACAATTTCATAGTCTTGATAAAGTTACAATCAAGGGGACCGACACAAGGCAATCGGTAAATCAGATTATGCTTTATTTTATCTCTGCTACTCTTTCAGCCAAAAACTGGTAACAAAAAAATGTCAGATCAATTCTAAAGATTTTCAAAAAAATGACAAATTTCGTTCTAATCAACTGTAGTCAACCTCACTACAGGAGTTCCTGTACCCCTCTTGGTGCTTCGGTACTATGTGAGGGGTACATTTCCAGTCCGGGGAACGACCAGTACCCCGGGAATCGAACCCGGAATCGCCCAGTCAGTCGCAATACCGACTAGAGGCTACGACGAGTCGTACTTAAAAGTATTTAAAAGTATGGAAGCTCTGAATTAAACAAATAAACGAAAATGTTTTAGTTTTCTTATTTGAAAAAGTAGCTCTGACAGTTGTCATGATTTCACAAGACAATTTGTGGAACTCTTTATACACTGCTACAAACAAATTCTCAAAGTACACTGAACAAACTCGTAAAATGTTAAAGATCAATAAAAGAGCAAAAAGAGCGCGTTACGGGGAAGACAACACAAAACTCGCATATATTTGGGCAGAGCAAACGTACAAAACAATGAAAATTGTGTTTTATTTTTCTCAATATTGGAAAATCATGAGCCAATCCAATATAACAAACATATTGAGATCAAACTATCCTCGGGCCACGTCAATCAGCTGCAGTCCCTTGCAATTGCGAGCCGGTCGACCATCCACCATGGATAACCTTTAATCATGAATCTCGTTTAAATCATGAATTACTTCCTTGGTGTTTCTAGTTTCGATACCACGACATAACCCTTCGATGGCTTGCAACAGAGATGACATTGCCACTCTTGGTCACCTCAGCATACATAAAGGCGTTTTATTGTATACGTTCGCTCTGGCGGCGAGCCAAATCTTGAAGAAGCTGTACTGCTGACACTAGATGGTCAAGTGCAGCGACGTGTGCATGTGATTGTATCGGCAATCCAGACAGGCCAGTTTCGCCAGAAGAATTTGCACCACATCTCCGTTGCCTATTTCGGCGGCAATGTCCAGCGCAGTGAAGCATTCTTCCCTGTTGGCGTCCAATTCGGACTGTAACAGAGCGACCTGATCCGGTGTCTGTTGACCACGACCAGGTGCAGGAGACTGAAGTCCAGTGTCCTTGCTGTTCACATTCTCATCGCCGATGGTAATAAATAACAAAAATGTAGGATTGCTTGGACTTCAATCGAGTGTCTCTAGTATCTGTATCGACGATTTTGTTGTCGACTCTCGATTGCAGTCCAAGCAAGGAGGAGTCCAAATGTTTTAAGAATTCTTGTGGTTGGACCCTTTCTCTTATAGATTAGTGATGACAATTAGACTGGCTGTTCTTATTTTAGTTTCCTTTGTACTGCAGAAAGACGCTGGGGTCATTGTCGATAAATATTTGTTTAAAAAAAAAACGTAATTGCGTATTTGGCATGGTTTCTTCAAGTCTTTCTATCATTCCCAGATTTGAAACGCATTAGATTATGCAAAAATTTTATGAAACAAAAAAGCTCAACTCAAAAGATAATTCTTCTATGAGCACACTACAGATGGGGCCTACACATAAACGGAAATACTAACAAAATCAACTTGTTTGTACGCAATGTTCTTTCACAAAGGAACGATCTATAGCTAGTCCGACCAAAACAAGTTCGACAAAACACATCGAACAAGTTTAAACAGAATGGAAAATCCGGGAAAATCCCCACGCCCCATTTCTTGACCCCTTGTGACCAACAAAGATCCCCCCCATGGGAAACCCATAGGATGTTAGGCCTAATTTCTATTTTCGCTTATCATATCTCTTGTACGAAAACAGAAAAGGTTCGTTGGATATGAATTTCAAATAACAAATACTTGTCATTTTTTTTACATCGCATAAGCAACAAAAACACTTACAAAACGTCGAAAATATGTTCAAAAGACATCAAAACGCGGGACGTCAAGAACAAAACACACAAACTACAAATGAATTGAAGCGACCCCAAGTGGCAAGCTGACTGACCAAACGTATGGTGACGTCATCGGTTGTTTTTCCTTGATTTCCATAGCCAATTTGCTTATGAAAAACAAAGTTGCAAAGAAAGATTTATTTAATCTAAAGCTTTTTATTTGTACACTCGACCAAGAACCTCAGGTCGTTTTTTGTTTTTCAAATTCTTAGGCCAGTTGTTATTTCAAATTTGGCGACGCTAGCCAGCGAGAGTGCGCGTTGATAAGGAGCGTTTGCGGAGCGCTTCGAGGTTTTCTCGTTGACTTTCATTAGGTAGCGCTCGCGTCAGAACGGTGCGCGCCGTCTGCAACTGGTTTCCGCTGTTCAACGATTATTTGTTCACATATGACATATATCACGATCGGTGCGGCGTTGCGTTGATCAGTTCAGTGTATCAACTGGACTGCTCAAACAACTGACGCTAGTCTTCCATCCTAAAGTTACACTTTCCAGCCACGATCGCAATAAACAGCGTCACATGTGAACGGAATGCCAGCGGCCAACGAAACTTTCATCCGGGCAACTCCGTGCAAATGGCGACCGGCACTTGGTAAGACAATAATCAAAATCTGTTCATCTTTCTCGTTTTTACTGTCAACAACCTGGCAATTTTATTGGTTCATTTTCCACCCGTCTATCTCGCCCGACACAACTTCATGAATTGGTGAGCGATAGAGCGTATAATCCGCCCACGAAAGACGTTTTCGGTAGACAAAATTGATCGCAAAAACAAGGATTTTGTAAATACGATAAAAAATGGCGCCCCAAGCAACCTAGGCCTTCCTTATTCCGTATTTTATTAATTTTCAGGCTGTTGCTTATGTGTGCATTGCATTTCGAGAGAATAGTTGATGCCCTAGGACGTAAGAAAATTGGTCATTTCATGTGCCGCTTTTACGCTACGTGTTTTGTTTGCTAGAAAACCATTGTGGTGAGAAAGTGCATTTGGGGTCGAGTCTGGCGTAGGCGCAACTTCCTGTCACCAGGTGGCGCAACCACGTTTATCTGCATGGCGATGATTTGACGCGTTTGAGATCCCCAATAGAATTTTAACCCTGAAGATCGACCCTGCAAGAGAAATAATCTGCGGTTCTCGTTTCCATTTCTTCCATCAGATGACCAGGCTAGTAATTCACGAATTTGCATATTTTCCGCGAGCGAATAGCATCCACTTAAAGACAGTTCCCTGGACCTCAAGGGCCCCTTTGCCGCCAAGGGGGGGTTCTGGGAATTGCCTAGTGTTCGTTTAGATGTTTGTATTTTGGCCTTCGGTTCAGTTAGCACAAATTGATAGCAGCATTTGGATGAGGGTCCCAAGGCTGTAGGTTTGTGTGGCGTGGGGTTGTTTTTTTTTGGGGGGGAGGTGATGATGCACCACTGTTTGACCCAGGGCATTGCTCTTATTGGCACTTGGCCTACGATCGCTTTGTTTCATTGGCTGTCCCCAAACATGCCAATAAACTTTTGAGGCGGAGTTGCGTGCTTGTGGGGTTTTTTTGTCTTGCGAAATTGTTGCGTAGTTGGCCGACCCAAAATATAACACTTCTCTTTAGGCCTACCTGGTTTGACAAATGTATTGCGAAGTTTGACCTCAACTGACCTGTCCAGATAGACCGTTCTCTTAACCGGGACCTCTGGTTAATTTTTTAGTCGTTTGGGGAAAGTTTTACCAAGTAAAGGCGTGTATCTGAACTCTCACACAAGCCTTAATTTATTATTATTTTTGTTCTTCGTTTGGGTAACGTTACCGTCTAGCGGCACGTTATCAGCCTACTTAACAGTGTCCCTCTTTGTGCTACAAATTTGAAAAAAGAATATTTTATCTTGTGTGATTCACACGTTTGTATCTGAACTCCTCAGTAGATAATGTAGCTATTATATTGCGTATATAAGCGTTCTAATCAAATGAATGAGTATTGATTTAACTTGAGTGGATGGAAATGCGGTGAATTATATAAATATAAAATTTATCGACAGCCTTTAGATTGTTTTGTGGAAAGGCTGGCTGGATGCTTTAAAAATGTATTTGAGGTCAAATCGATCTGTTGAGCTGCCAATGCTGTTAAGAATTTTTTTGTGAACAGTTTTTCAATATTTGAAGTCATCCTGTTTTTAAGACTGCATGCAAAAATAAGTTATCTTGTAGCCCTTGCTTGTTTAAACAGATTACTGCCATAACTTAGATATTAGTGAATTAAGAAGGCAATATCAAAGTTTTTTGTATTATCTGCGGGTGCGATGACTCATGGTTCAGGTG
The DNA here is from genome assembly GCA_034698785.1 of Mycogona germanica. Classification (NCBI taxonomy): domain Eukaryota; kingdom Metazoa; phylum Arthropoda; class Diplopoda; order Chordeumatida; family Chordeumatidae; genus Mycogona; species Mycogona germanica. The sequence goes on from JAQGBY010000829.1 coordinate 5,434, forward strand.
TTTATTAATTTATAGCTAGAAATTGTCTTTCGATTGTGTATTCGTAATCGGGGTTTTGTTTGCAGTTCATGTCTGAGTTAAGATTTTAAAATTATGACTAGTGGGTTAGCATTTGTTAATTTATAATGAAGTGGCGCATCTGAATTTAAAAGATAATTTTTAATTTACCTGGTTGTAATATCGAAATTACTAAGATTTACAACGTACGACTCGTCGTAGCGCAGTTGGTTGGACTGGTTCGGCGGTCCCGGGTTCGATTCCCGGCGCGGGCTCTCGATTATTCGATCCCCGGGATACTTGTGCCCCTCACATAGTGCCTAAGCACCAAGAGGGGTATAGAAACTCCTGTTGTGATACACTGCAGTGAATTAAGACGGTTCAGTTAGAAGCATTTTTACCAAATGTTCGACAGATTGCCTAAGCGAATTGTAGTAAACCTCATAAATGAAACCTCATAAATTAAACTCATGAATTACCGTTAACGGCAACGTTATTACCATTTTCTTTTTTTGTTGCAGGCGGTTAAAAGTGATAAACTTCTTTGGACATGTACATCAATACCAAATCGCCCCTGTTGCCAAGTGTCAGTGATTCTAACTACTAAAGCGACGCGAAACAGACCATTGGTTACTGTGACGACAAACAGAGATGAAGATCGATCGCAGCAAGCTACGCAAGAGTAGCTCCGAACTGGTGAGTGGTCTCGCGAAAATCTCTTGATTCGGGTTGCCTGGCCGATTTACAGACTAGGTTGTCTACACGTACTTGTTCAAATTGACCACATGACATCTATGGGTTATTCGGGTATTAGGATATTGTATCCTAGTCACACGGTAAGCATGCTTGAGATTGGGGCAAATTGTCCTTTGAGATCGTGTCTATCGCGGGCGATACAAATCACGTTAATGAATCTTATAAAAAGTGAAACGTACCCTCTCAAGCACAATTGAGATGGAGGAATCGTCATTTGAGAGCGCCTCGTGTTGTCTTGTCAAAGCAAGGACGAGCGGCATGTGCCAATTCTGTTCAATGTCTAAACGCAACAGAATCTGCATGTGCCGCTCGTCCTTGCTTTGACAACACGCGGCGCTCTCGAATGACGATTCCTCCATCTCAATTGTGCTCAAGATTTTCAAATGTGCTGTAGAGGGCACGTTCTACTTTTAATAAGATTCGAGCACGTGATTTGTATCGCTCGCGATGAACACAATCTCAAAGAATAATTTGCCCCCAATCTCAAGCACATTTGAAATCTTAAAAAAGCATGCTTATCGTGTGACAGGACCTTAAACATACTTGACCCGTGTGACTAGGGTATAACCTTCTCGGTTTGATCTCGGTCCTTCAGTTAATTATTAATGTTTATAGTCTGTAGTCTTAGCACCTGTTTTCTGCTTTTTTATTTTTTATTTTAAATCAATACGGTGCACATGACAATGAAAATCTCATTTTATAAAAGTAAAACAATAAATGTGGCACCGTATGAGGTTTCTGCAAGCTCCCTTGATGCTTGTGCATTGTGTGGGAGCTCGCCAAATAATTTTTGCCGGGCATACATATGACAACACTGCTAGGGATTACGACATATTTTGGGGCAAAAAGAAAGTAAATACAACAATTTTGAACGAAAATTCTAGGATCACAATTTTACATCATGACATCTTAAGAACGTGGACAAGTGCCTTCTTAAAACAGTGGAAAATGACGTAGGCTGAAACACACAAAAACATGTTTACCAGGTGTTCAAGAACTTGTCTTAATTTTGAAAAACAAAATTCATCGTTAATGGGAGTTTGCCGAGATAATTGGTAAAGAAAATTGTTTAAGTTTATATTCGAAATCTGTGCTGGTTGTGTATCTAGTTTGTCTTTTGATCGGGTAGTAAATTTTTAGTAATTTATTGGCGTTCTATCAATGTTTGTTCTTAGTAAATTATGTGAAATCCTATTGTTCCGTTTCGTGGGCTGAGTCACTCATTTTTCTACTCATTTTTCTACTTATTTTTTAGCCGGCCGATTGTAGAGGCCTGATCGACAAGCTAAAAACTTGTAGTAGCGACGAGTTGCTGCGAGAACTAGCACAAATACGAACATGGAATTATGGAAAGGTATTTTCTTACTTTTTAAAACTAATTTTGAATTATTTGTTGTAGCTGATCATATGTAAATCTCAAAACGTTCTTGCCAGAAAATTGAATTACTCGAATTCGCGTTGGTAAATTTGAATTTTTTTCTTGCAGTGCGAGCTTTACCATTGGATCGACGTTTTGGACATGTTCGACTCAATCCTGGAGAAGGCGGTCACCAAATCGAGCGACAAGATTTGGATTCTGAACTGCGATCAACCCGGCCAGGAAAAGGTGCGCTGTCAGCCGTGGACTGGCGTGACGAAACTTGGTGCCAACCTTTAGCTGTAAGCTGTGCTTGTGTCCTGTTTGTCGGTGATTAACGTTTTCTTCCGTTTTTTAAAGATAAAACAGTTGCTGCTGGAAATTTTGCAGTTCACCTCGTTCCTTATCGAGCACAGTTTCTCGCGACACCTGTACAACTCGATGGATCACCTGACGTCGCTGCTGTCGTCTGGCGATCTCGAGCTAGTCTTGGCCGTCCTCAATCTGCTTTACGTATTTAGGTACTTTTTCCCTTTAGCTACTTATTTGGTTTGAACCCATGATCAAAACTGTTAAACCCATCGTAATGTCGATCCGTAGTTTTGTTTCAGATTTCTTGTCTGCCAATTACTTAATTTTATTTTTATTATTGTTTTCCAGTAAACGATCAAATTTCATAGCGAGACTGTCGGGCGACAAGCGACAGTCGCTTCTCACGAAACTGATTTACATCGCAGAGGTTAGTTGGTTTTTGTAGCGATTTTCGTTTTTCTGCGATACCTGTGTTTCGGTGATGCCGGAATTCAATTTTAAGCTCGTTTATTATTTGTTCGGTTGTTTAGAGTTGGGGTGGTCGCGAAAATGGATTTGGCCTGTCTGAGTGCTGCAAAGACGTGCCACTTTCGGTGAGTGTTCCATTAAAAAGTTAATAAATGTCACTATTTAGAATTACTACTTTGTCAGCTTGTAGATTCACTTTTGATCATATTTCATGTGTGCTGCTGATTGGCGAGTTGAAGCTCCGGTTTATTTTTTGAGTTGCGCAAATTAAAGTAAATTGCGCTAGTAAATAATAGCTAGGATTTTAAGCAAATCGTGACCTGCGGATTAATTAATTTCATAATAAAATGGAAGTTGTGCCCGGGACAGCGCCGGACGAGAAAAGACTTAACAAGAGTTGGCGATAACTCTTCTTACAATAGATAGCAGTAGACTATTTAAAAATGAATTAACTAAACTAGAAAAACGTTTGAACTGACGATAAACCATGACGATGGTAGATTCACATCCAACAAATTTACCACAACCACATCTCCCGTGGAAAAATTAATAATTACCCAAGGTAGACGGGGCCCAGTTTCGCGCACACCACCGCGATCATCGGCTGTATTTTTTATTTTCATGTTTTAATAATGTACAATCTGGAGAAGTTAAAGGAGTCGACAGTTTTAACATTAAATAATTGTGCTGCCATCGTAAAGTTACCGATCGTAATGCTCCAGAGTCCTCATTCGTACATATTTATTTGAAATCATTTTGTTTCGTCGACTGGCAGAGTTTCCCACAGAGTGCTACTACCCTTCACTTCGAGTTCTACACAGACAGTAGCCAGGAGGACAAGGCATCGGCCGCCAGTCTAGCATCGGGCAAGCGCAGCGCCGGCTCGCAGTCTGCCTCCACCACTGTTATCCACTGCATCCACGTGGAGAATCTGGACCGGGTGCGCCACAAGACATCAGCCGAGGTGATGGAGTCGTTATTGACTCACCACGCTGTGCCCGCCGAGAAGCGAGCGCTCCTCTTCACGCATGTCCGTCTGGCGCACGCCTTTGCCAACTTCCCGCGACGACTGCTGTGCGTGCAGGCACGCCTGCAGGCGCTCTCCATTGTCATCTACTCCAATGTGCTGCAGGACAACGTCAACACGCTGCTCTACAGCGGTCTCATCGAGGAGCTGGTCGATGTACTCGAGCTGGCCAACCCTCTACTTATGGTCAGTTGCTGTCATTTACTACATTGAAGAATCTTTTAGAGGAAAGGATCTGTGTAAATTTCATTTTAATTGACCTAGTAGAACGATGTTCTGCTCTCATTGAAGAATCTTTTAGAGGAAAGGATCTGTGTAAATTTCATTTTAATTGTCCTAGTAGAACAATGGTACAACGTTTGTGAAACAACAAGTTTCTTAGAAAATAATAAATCTTTAATAGTGTTTAGCCATTGAAACATTTTCTACCTTTACTGTTTTTGCCTTTTGTCTAAAACCTTGCCCGTTGATCAGTTGGGATAGGACTATCTATGTTCTGAAACGACGGCCACAGATGGGCCGTCGCGGTTTGTTGCGATTGAGTAATCACCAAATTTTTTATAAACAAATAGTTGTAATGTTGAGATGATATTGTGTGCAATTGTAGCGCCACCTCATTGATTTTTTTTCTGTTTTCAGCTTTTTATTTGCTAAATATTGATGCTGTTTTTATTTCAGGAAATCAAAGCGTCGTCTTTGCGGACACTCACATCAATCATTCACCTGGACCGGAATCCCAAGTGAGTAGTCAATTCTGGTCAAGTAAAAAAATATTCCTTTGAGCTACGTCAAATTTACCGAGAATGCATGTACAATACAAATTTTGTTCCGTTTTACAGATTGAATTCAATCATTGATGCCACGGGCGCGTCGTCCTATCATGGTTTCTTACCAGTTCTCGTGCGCAGTTCCATCCAAAGTCTGACGTGTAAGTATGGTTTGTCTAGCGCAATTCTTTACTTATAAATTTGATCTAATATTGTTTTGCACCCCGTTTCATCAGCCTCGACGGAACCGTTTCCGCTTCCGTTCGCCACCGCCCTGTTCTCGTTCCTCTATCACCTGGCCAGCTATGAGAGCGGCGGTGAAGCCCTGGTGTCCTGCGGCATGATGGAGTGCCTGCTACGGGTGGTTAGCTGGTACGGGCCCGAGCCTGACGACATCACGGTACGAGCTTTCCCGAACTCATTTTGCGCTCCGATTTGTAAACTTTCGTAGCACCAACGTGAGATGATTGTGATAGAAATATACTGAAATAATTGACTTCTTTTCCAGTTCGTCACAAGAGCAGTAAGAGTGATCGACCTCATTACGAACTTAGATATGCAAGCGTTTCAAACGCATGGTGGTCTGGGCATTTTTGTCCAGCGTCTAGAAGTAAGTTTCCTTAACGTCTTTGTGTTTAAATTGTGTACATTATTGACCATGGAAATGTTTTATTATCTGGACTGTAGTTCATTTTTTAAAATCTGAAATTAACCAGGGCGCAAACTTGATCAGAATTTTAACTTGATTGCATGTTGATTCATTTTGACTGCTATAAATGACATACCGCTAGTGAAATTCAACTTGAGACAAAACGTAAATGACTAGGGCACACTATTTAGTAGTAATACTGAATTCATATATAAATCTCACCTGAGAGTGACTCGGCACTCAGTTCAGCGTCGTTAATATCGCTGCTTTCCAATTGCCAGGTGGAGGTGAACACGTGCCGCAAAGACCGTCCGTTCGTCATCTGTATCGCCAGCGAGTCTCGGGGCACGGCAATGACTCCAGCTAACGCAGACTCGCCAGTCGGCGGCCAACAACTGCAGATGATAGATTTCGGCGACCAGTCCTTCTCTGGTGCACCCGGTTCCCTGGGTGCCGACGGTCAACCTGACGGCAGCGAGATGGACTGCATTAGCGGCGGCAGCGGTGGCTGCGCGCGCGCACCTTCACCCTCTACCCTGTCCGCACTGCCCAACACCCAGTGCTTGCCCCAGCGGGCCGCACTGCTCAAGTCTATGCTCAACTTTCTCAAGAAGGCCATTCAGGACACTGCATTCTCCGATTCCATTCGTCAAGGTAAGGACGATGTCTGAAGTTGCTGTTCTGTGAGACCCGAGATTTTTTATCTAAAATAAATGGGTTTTCTGATCACATTCTGCAATAAGAGATTGGTTTTTTTTTTTTACAATTATACAATCTCAATTTTTACACTCAAGTAAATTCGCGTATGAGTGCATTGCTTGTGGGTGAAAATAATTGGTGAAGCAAATGTAAAGCCTCCAATTATTTTTGGAGTTATTTTAATTATCACGTAACTATATTAATATTGGTGCTTTATTCAATACAAAAGCATGTATGATATAATTAATCAAAATATAATTATTGTGCCTTAAGTCTTTTCGAAGCACATAAATTAACCTACAAGACAATTTATGTGCATCGAAGAGTTCACACTTTATGAATCTGCTCTGTATTCTTGGTGTATTGTAGTCGAATAAAAGTTTTAGATTTTCAGCAATTTGAGAACGATGTTTGAGTGCGTTATTATATGCTAATTATCTGTCTTTCTAATTTTCTAGTGATGGATGGCTCTCTTCCCAGATCACTGAGGCACATAATTAGCAACGCTGAGTATTATGGCCCATCTCTATTTTTACTCGGTAGGTGATTCATTATTGTGAATGCATGTACGCTATCAATTTGAGCGATTACCGATGCTGTTTAAATAGTTCCTAATGTGCTTTTCTTTTTTTCTACGACAGCCACCGATGTTGTAACCGTGTATGTATTCCAAGAACCGTCCCTCTTGTCCTCCCTGCAAGACAATGGACTCACCGATGTAGTGTTGCACGCCTTACTGGTCAAAGATGTGAGTTGCTATTTTATATAAAATAAAATTGATCAACTTGAAAAACTTGTTAAATTTGCGAATGACCTAGTGCTGTTTGGAAGCTTGTACGCTGTAGTTTGGTAACATTTTATTACATTTTGTAACAGGTTCCCGCTACAAGAGAAGTTCTCGGATCGCTGCCGAATGTCTTCAGTGCGCTGTGCTTGAACGCACGCGGACTCCAGTCGTTCGTTCACTGCAAGCCTTTTGAACGACTGTTCAAGGTGCTCCTGTCGCCCGTCTATCTGCCAGCAATGCGACGACGACGAAGTTCGGATCCAATGGGCAAGTTAAATTTCTATATTCTTATTTCTGTTACCATGCGTTCAAATTGCAGCCATGCTCGCCAAAGGGAATAATGATGCCCAATTCTCCAGAATTGTTTCCTTGAATAAATCATTGAAGATTTTGCGTGTTACTGCACAGGTGATACCGCCACCAACCTGGGCAATGCCATGGACGAGCTGATGCGACACCAGCCCAGCCTGAAGACCCGGGCCATGACTGCCATCATCAATGTATAGTGTTTTAGTCCAAAAACAAATATTTTAATTTGTTTAGATTACCCAGAAATGACTTGCATATTTTAAAATATTTGTGAGCCGACCTTTTCAAAATTCATGACTAGTCATCAATTAATTTGAATCTCTGGTAGCATTGTGAATAATATTTTTTGTCACAGCTCCTCAAAGAGATCTGCGTGATGGGGCAGGATCCCAAGTACCTCTGCATGCATCCAGCGGCAAAGACTGAGGCCGGTCCCCCGTCATCCACTGGAAACCGTGGCAGCGGACCCGGCACCACCACCGACAGCGGCTCGTCAGATGAGGAGGAGGACGATGACGACCTGTCTAGCACTGGCAGCGCCCTAAAACCGGGCGGCGCTGTAGGAGCGGCAGGTGCAGGCCCGTCGTCTGGTACTAATGCAGTTGCCGCGTCTGCAACCGATGGAGGGAACAGCGAGGCGAAGGTTCCCATTCCCCTGATCGACTACATTCTGAATGCGGTAAGCACTCAATTTTGAATTTTTTTGGTTATCTCTTACCATTATCTGTTAGTGCTAGCAATTATACTGGATAGCAAATTTTGGAGTTTCCCCGAGAGTAGTCGTCGAATGCTTCTGCGGCAGCTGAAAGTGCAGTGGTGGTCGTCTGTAACGTTCACAAGAAGCACTATATTCGTTATTGGCGAGTTTCTGAGCTCAATTGTACCAATAGTTGATTTCCGGAACGGTTATAGCGACGATTCGATGAAATTGTTCCACCATCTAGCAGATTTTGCATGGTGTACTTGCAACATTTGCTGTAGTTTTTCTCGCCATATAATAAAAATGAAAAATTTAAGTTCCTCGAACCGTGTTGTGTTCTCTGCTGCTGTTTTCAGATGAAATTTGTAGACGCCATTCTCAGCAACAATTCCACCGACGATCATTGCCGCGAATTCGTCACCCAGGTCGGTCTCGTTCCGCTCATGGGAATTCTTGGATTACCCAACCTGCCGATAGATTTTCCAATCACTCCCGCCTGCCAGGCGGTGGCCAGTGTGTGTAAGACTATTCTGGTAAGTCGTCGTTGCCTGTTTAAGCAATCTTATAAAAATGTTGGGCTCCGTATTAAATTTCTTTCCAACTAACAGACAAATCACTGAACCAGTCCGGGTATGTTATAATTAGTATTAATATTTAGTAAAAATGTAATATTTGCACCATTTTCTTGATTGTTGTGATAGTGTCGTTTAACATTTGGTAAATTTGATAATCGAACTGCAAGTGCCTTTAGCTAACAAAATGAAAACTACAAATTAATTTTTGTTTATTCAAGCTTTCTTTAAATGACTCATAAATTAATTTGCTGCAATCCAGGAATAACCCAACTATCTCATATGTAACTATTGCTGCTTATTTAGTTCGTCAATAGTACCGGAGTAGTTTAACGCATGATACAATTTCACAAAACATCTTAGAAGGACTGGAAATAAAAGTGAAAGCTCACAACGGAAAAATTTGTGGATTCTTGGCTTAGCACCGTTTTAATAATGCTTGCCACATGTATTTCTTTGACAGAATTTGGCGCACGAACCGCAAGTTCTGAAGCAGGGTCTGCTTCACCTGAACGAGGTTTTACTGGCACTGGAGCCCCTCCACTGTCCGCTTGAATCGCCCGGCGGCTCTGTACTACTTCGTGAATTGGCCACCGCCAATGCTAGCGGCGTAGCTGATCCCATCGGCAATTCCGTTGCCACGCCCCTGCTTCACTGCATGTCGGCGGCGCACGCCTACGTCATGATGTTTGTTCACGTTTGTCGCACCGGCCAGGTAAGCTGCTGTACAAAATAACTCCAAATTTTAGAAGGTTTCACCAAAATTTAATTTGGTGCAATCTGGCTGAGATATTCACTGTTTCAAATTATTTGTTAAACGTGTCTGAGATATTCACTGCTTTTTGTTGTCAGAGCGACATCCGTACCATTTCTGTGGGCCACTGGGGCTCCGAACTGGGCCTGTCCGTGCTACGTGGACTGAGCAAGCTGTACACGTCACTGGTATGGGAGAGTACAGTGCTTCTGAATCTGTGTAGCGAGGATTCGCTTCCACCTGGCTGTCAGTTTGGACGGCAGGATATGGAGCGGTTGCTGCCCAAGGATTTGAAGGTGAGCTAAATAGTTTCATGGTCTCACGATTGTGCAGGTATTCGAAAGTGGAATGCTTCTGTTGTGGAATCATTAATCGTAACTGAAAAGTTTTCCAGCAAATAGTCGCTTCTAACGTATGTTGAATTTGACTAAGGTTTTTTGCTCCCAAAAAAAGGCTGAGGCATCAGAAGGCTACTCGGGCGGTGGCCTTGTACGGGCGACTGGCGAGATGGGTAGCAACGGTGTCACCTCAGCCATGGAGGCTTTGTCGACAGACAGTAACACCATGGAGGTGGACGAACCAGCGAAATCGCCGATCGCATCTGGCAGCGGTGCCGCTTCCACGTCGAGTTCTGTTACCGGTGGCACCGCCAAACCCAAACTGTCGTTGGTCTTTCAGATGCAAATCAAGCAAATCAAACCATTGTTATCAAGCTCTTCGCGTCTCGGTCGAGCGTTGGCCGAATTCTTCGGACTTTTAGTCAAGGTAAGATTTTCCCCGCAATCTATTTAAATGATTGTCTCTTTTACTCATCGAAATGTATGTTATTGCATAATGGGATTATAATTAAATTAGATCTTAATTTATGAAGGAAAAGATTCGTTTTACCAAGAGGTAGTGAACAATTTTATTATAGTGTGAAATTTCTGGTTATTGTGCTGTGGTCTGTAACAACTTTTCCCATTACTGTGTTTTCTAGCTTTGTGTCGGATCCCCTATGAGACAACGACGAGGTCAGCCGATTCCCAGCAACCCCATTCTACCGTCACCACCCGCTCGCGCCGTTGCCTGCGCACTAACCAAGCTGTTAGCAAGTGGTCTATCCTGGGAGCCGCCATCATCCTCTCCGTTGCCCAAATTCAGGTATATTATCCCCGCTGATTACTGCTGAATACTACTATGACTTGGTCTCGTATCGACGGCCCAATCATAACCACTGTTTTTGCCTCTCCTCCTCAGGTTAACCTTCTTCATCTGCTCAGTCGGGTTCACGACTCCTCTCTTGTTCGACGAGAAGAAATTTCCCTACCACCTTATGCTGCAGAAATTTGTCGCTCTCGGCGGATTGGATGCGTTTTTCGAGTAAGTGTTTCTCCAAAACGTAAAATGGATGATAGCAATACTAAAAAAGATATATCTAGCATTTAGTTTTTAAGAAATTCTGTAGCTAATGTTCTTTTTTTTTTCTTGTGTTCATCCATCGGAGGTTTGTCCCAATAATTAAGTTTAAACGACATGCTATCAGAAATCTGGTTATCTGAACTAAAATTGGTTCATCGGATAAGCACCGAATAAAGAAAACTGAGTGGCGAACTAGCTTTTATGATATTTTACTATTTAATTAGAACTAGTAACTACGAAAAATAGTTTCGAGCAGACCTGGAGTTTAACCACGGATCTTTGGGTTTCCGGTTCAGTGCTCTTGTTCGCAGCCCACCATTTCCGATTAATATCGTACAGACGTCCTAACAAATATATCTCATTAAAATTGGTTCAGTATATCCTTGAGGGGTAGACAGGAAAGTGGCGCCGGGGCCGCCCTTTATAGTGATTTTTTTTAGTAGAAGCGGGGTGTTTTGATCACTAACCACAGATTTTTTTCCACAGATAGGTTTCCACAGATAGGTTTCCTTTTTTTTTATATAAGATGAATAAGTTATTTCATGTCTTATTGTTATTTGTGGTGTCCAGTCTCAAAGGAGAAGGTTCGGTGTGTTTGTCATAAGTCGTCAGTAATACAGAACTTTAGGATCGCAAAAATACAAAGTCAGCCAAATATCTGATCTTTTAAAGCCCCCCTCCCCCCACACACAGTTTGTACGTTAGCCTAATTTGAATTGCAGTTAGTAAACTGCTAATGAATATTTCGTTTGCAGTACCTTCCACTGGGCTTTGTCATGCGGCAGGACAGTGCCTTTAGATGAGGGTCTTGAGCACCCAAATTTGCCCGACGGGGCCGGCGAGTTTCTCGATTCGTGGCTCATGCTTCTAGAGAAATTGGTAAACCCCAAGGCGGTGCTGGAGTCTCCGCACACACTGCCTGCCAAATCAACCCAGACAGGATTTGTGCCCTTCAACCCCACCCTCTACCTGATCCATATTCACAAGGTAAATAATAGCGCCGGGTTTTGATGTTGATTAATTTGTGTTTTAATGTTGATAAAATATTAATGTCTCATTTAAAATTATTCGCGAGGTTTATTTGCTTTTTGTTGTTCCTTTTTGGTCATTTTTAAGCCCTTGATTTTTTACCCTTGTCGTTAATATTACAGCGCGCGTTCGAATCAGTCATGTGCCTGTGGGATAAGAAGCCGCTTAAGGTCTATGGCGGTCGCATGGCCGAATCCATGCTGGCCATTCTATGCCATATCTTAAAGGGTGAATCGATAATCAGGGTAAGTTTGTCGCACACTCCCAGTGCTTATTCAGTTCTCAAATTCTCTTTGAAAACTAATTTTAATTGTCAAGTTCGGTAACTAACTTCCTTAGAAGTTGAACTGTACGGAAGGTTAGTTCATGTTGATTTCATGTCAACCCCTCTGTATAACCTTGCATCGTTTATACTAAGCCTGTAGTGAAACACGAAAATAACGAAAAACTGCTTTCGAAAGACCCAGACGTGCACAACCCAAATTAGATTAAATTTGAGTAGAATTCGCATAAGGTGCGTAAGTTTCCTAAATATCTTAGTAGATTCGCACTCAAAATTTTTATTAAATCCACAGGACTACATCAACCAAAAGGAAGTGAACGACAGCAGTCCCGGAACAGACGCTGCCGTCGCCCCAACACCTGCCGCCACCGGAAGTAGCATCCCAGTCATCGGAGCTGGCACAAGTGCTGCCTCCACATCAGACGCGCCACAACCGACTACCAGCAGCAGCGCTATCCCCGCAATCGCCCAGAGTGAGGTTCTTGCCGGTAGCACTAGCGAAGTGGTGCTGGTCTCCACCTCTTCGGCCGTGGCACCTGCCTCAGTCACGCCGGCAGCCCCCGATGCAGAGATTGCTGCAGACACCTCGTCAGCGGCTGCTGATGTTACCAATGCCGGATCCACATCCGGAGTTATTGCCGGGGCCGCCGGTGGTGCAGCTGCTGTCGCAGGTCCTGCGGCCGGCCGTCGTGCCACCCGCGAATTGGAGGAGCCGGAGGTTAATGCTGAGCACCTGCAGCAGTTAATGGATATGGGATTCTCGCGCGAGGCGGCCAGCGACGCTTTGCTCCACACCACCAGTATCGAGTTAGCCACCGACTATCTACTTACCTGCCCTTCACCAATCTCTATCGCTTCTCAGGTAATCGTTTCTTTATAAAATACGACTGACTGCTTATCAGCTTGTATATACTGCTTGATAAATAATTTGAGAATAGGTTAAGTTTTGTGTAGATCTCGTTAAATAATCTGACAGTACGATATTGCGACAAAAACGGGAGACAACAACAAATTTAGAAGTCTTGGTTTTCACTTGTTGGTTAAATAGGAAATCGCTTCACAAGTTTGCGCTGTGTGCTTTACTATTTACTGTGTGCTAGAGTAATTGGCACGAGAATCTAAAATGTTGTATTATGTTCCCAGTCACTCATGTCCGACCTGGGTCTGTCAGAGGAGGACCAGATGCTTCGCGCAATCGCCATGTCGCTGGGTGAGAACGTCATCGTAACGGCCGCCACAAAGACTGCAGACGATCGTGCTGCCACCACTCTCAGCGAGACAGAACTGGAGATGGAGCTTGAAAAGCAGGCTGAGGAGCCGCCGCTGGCAGCCGCTGTGCTGGACGAGTTCGCCCGCCTCATGATGACCGGCTTCTTACGCTTGTTGGACGCCCTTCCCGAATGCGTCTACCGTCTTTGCGACTTGCTAGTGGCAGTCATGCAACGCAATGGCGACAGCTGGCGTCAGCAGGCGCTGCGCCTGCTTACCGATCAGATTGCAGACAACGGGGTAGCCCTTCTACGAGCCGCCGCCCCCATGACCGCCTCAGACCAGCGCACCGTCCCAGAGTGGGCCGCCAACCTGGGCACTTCACCCGAGGCCTCGAGGGCCGCGGCCCGCATCCACCTGTTCACCCTTCTCTTCGAAGAAACACGTGGACCGTGCGCTCGCCTGGTAGAGAACGGTGGCCTTCTGGAACTGACCGTTGGGCTGTTGGAGGCAGCCCAGCGCTGCTGTTCAGCAGCGGGACGAGACGCGCCCACACCTAAGTGGCTTGCCCCCTTGCTCCTATTGGTCGACCTGTACGAGAAGGGTTCGGTTGCCGGCAAACGTCGCGCGGCCATGGCTCGTGTAACGTCGCATGTATGGAAGTGGTTCGACGATCGCTCAGGACGATGGTGCCTCTATAATGCCAGCAACAACAAGGCCATTGACGAGGCGTATGAGGCAGCAGAGTCCAGCGTGCGCTTCACGGCTGGCAGGCGACGCTACACTGTTCAGTTCGGCACTATGGTGCAGATCAACGAGGAGACTGGTAACCGCAGGCCCATTATGTTGGCACTGAGTGGCTCGCGCGAAGAGAACAAAGAATCCACGGCCACTCCTGGAACTTCCTCTACGGGGAGTGCAGCAGCCACCCACGGTGAAGAGGGTTCGTTGTCGGCCAGAGCTACCGACGACGCAAGCATCAACGATACCGCTTACGCGGTTGCAATGGCTGCAATCGCGACATCCGAAGGTATGTTCGAAATATCTAACTGGTCTGTTTGCTACTGAATAATATAAAGTTAAGTTTTAAAAAGTGATTTTAATTTAGTGTTCATGTTTCTGGTTAGCAGGATGGAATCTTATTTTAAAATGTCTACAAATAGGAGATTACGAATAAATTGCGAAACTTTAAAGATTTTGTTGGATTATGAATGTTGAAATCATTATCTGTTGAAACTTCCAATACCACGCAGATTCCAAGCTTCCAGAAAACTGACTCAATTCAAATATGCACATGCAAGAATTTGGCATGAGCATATATATTAAAGCATACTAGATGATTACTCTATTAACAATTTATGACTAACAATTATGTTGATGACGATAATGATCCTAACAGATATCATTTTGAGTTACAAAAAGAAAGAAATGTAGTCTTATTTTTATCGGGTTATCGCAATTAAATATTTAAAAAATGAAACTGATTATTCCAGTGTGTTCATTCAATAGCTGATTCGTGATTTAATGGTTGTCATATTCTTGTGCCCGCAGAAGAGGCGTCCAGTCGCATGGAGACTGATGAAACCACCAACAAGAAACCGGCCGAGTCTGCCTCTGCCAATAATTGCGACATACAGGGCCTGAACCGCGGCGAGGCCAGCGCCATCGTGCGAGCGTGCGTGGCCTTCATCGGCATCCCGGTGGACTCGGACACGCTGCACGCTGTGCTCCGTTTGTGCCTGCGCTTGACACGCCAACACGAGCTGGCCCTGATTTTTGCCGAGCTGGGCGGACCGCGCATGTTGCTGCGACTGACGCGCGCTTCTGCCTTCGCTGGCTTCACATCGCTGGCCACCCTGCTCATCAGGCACGTAATGGAGGAACCGCGTACTCTTGACCATACCATGGAAAAGGTAATAGCATAGTTATATTTGTTTCATCTTTGTTGAGGAAAATAAATATTTTACTTTAGTTGACAGTGCCTTTACTGAGCAGCAACACCAGCAACAGATTACTATAATTTGCTGTTATAAATGACTACGGCTGGATTATCGAGTTTTTCAAAATGGATATTTTTTAGTAGCTTTCACATTTAGATATAAAATCCACCCGCCTGTTACTTCCTAGGATCTAGGATCTCAGTATTAATTTTTTTTATTAGGATATCATTTGTAATGATGTCACTGATGTTAATGATGAAACTTTAACCAGATCGATGGTTGCTGAACGTTAGGTTAGAAAAATCCTATATTTAAAATGTGTACGTGTTTAGCACCATCTTTGACGCTTCACAATTTTTTTCGTTTCAGGTTATTCGTACCATGACTATGCAAGCGTCAGGAACAGTCGGTTCCAAGGAACTTCATTATCTTTTACGATCGTTGGCCGGTGCGGCGTGTCGCAGTCCCGAGCACTTCGTCGATGTAGCCCGATCTATTCTCAGGATCGCTTTGCCGCCGCCGTCCAAGCGAGGTACGAATTGAATTTCCAGAGTTCTTCATCATATTTATCAATTTGCGTATAAGTTGGATACTCTACAAGTTGGAATACTGTTTTTATCACTTATGTTATTAGAAATGAAGAGAACGGTCATTCCGGAAAATAATTATTCAAATTGTGTTATCGATGGTCAGTTCAAAAATGTGTTCAAAACTGCGTTGCTGTCTCCATAGATGAAGACGAAACAAGACTTACCGGCCCACTGGCTATTCAACTGCTGAAGGCTCTGCCGGCCAAGTCGTCGCCCGTGCCCACTCTCGATGGACCCATACGCGATATGGTGTGCGACCTGCTAGACGCCCTGGCCGTCAAAACTCCGCCCGTCGAAACAGGTTAATGTTAATAATAAAAAAGGTTAAATGACTGGAGAGAATTTTTTGACGACAGGACAATTGTTCCGTGTCTTGAATTTCTGTTGAAGCATAAAACGTAAAATATTTTTATTTGTAATACTAAAATGGAATTGTTTACGAGTAGGCATCGCCAATGCCAGCGCCGTGCCCACCGCCGGAACTGCTCGTGGAGACAACTCGCCTGCCGATGGCGTAAGTTCGGTGTTCAGTAGCCGAACGGAGCTATCTAGAAACGGCAGCACCAGTGATCTCATTCAGCAGGATGAGGATGATCAAGTGGTAAGTCGCTAGATCTGTTGCTACAGTAGGTAGAATAAATTGTAAAAACTGAAGTAAAGAAATAACATTAACAAAAATGAGAATTTAAAGGATTATTTTGCTTGTGACTCGCAAAAGTAAATTGAAAGTATTCTTAAATTGTTTTAGCAGTTGGTGCGTCATTCATAGAAAATAAAATATTGATTTTAGTCTCATTGTGTGCTAACGTTGACGAACTCTTTGCAGGGTAACGCTCTCGAGGGAATCTCCTCCTCAGAAGATCTGGGTGCGGCCGGCCTACCTGCGACGTCGGGTGCCGCATCAACCTCTGCCGCTGTCGGCGCCACCACGTCTGAGACCGCAGTCACAGCTGCCGTCTCAGTCAAGACAGCCGCCGAACTGGAGGCAGCTGAACGCAGCCGCCCCGCCTTGCCCAAGAGCGCCATCTGTAGACTACTGGCTGAATTGGTGCGCTCGTACGCAGGATGCGCGCGTCTTGTGGCAGAGTACGGCTTTCTGGCTGGCCAGTCGGAGCTGGTGACTGAGGATTGCAGCGCGCTAGCTTTCGTGCTGGACCACCTGATTCCACAGTGCCACAATGAGGGAGACAAGGACACCTTGGCTCTCGCCCGCTTGCTCATCGCTGCGCTGGCCTCCTGCAACCACTCGCCCGAGGCGCAGACTCTGCTCGTTACAGAGGTAATGTTGGGTCGATCTTTGCTCGATCGCATTTTGTTAAGTGTTCAAAATTTACATGGTTTTATCTAAACGCAGTCATTTCAGCGTTTTGAACATTTTGGGTGATATTTTCATTTTATCGAATCGAATCACAAATTGTTAATTATTGGTTTTAGTTTGTTAATCAGAAATCTCCTCAGTCAGGGGTTATTCCACACGGATCTACGCTGTAAATCTAGATTATGCATTATTATGAGATTTAATAATCTGATCTCAATTATGATCCTCTATGTCCTTAAGGGTACACTAGAGAACTTCTGAAGCCCAGTGTGCGTGCTTTTAAACTGCACTGAATTATCCTACAATTTTGACATCGGCAAATGGCTTCAAAAATTGTTTAATTTTTAACGTTGTATTTAATCGACTCTAGGTTAAGGCGGCCCTTGGTCGTGCCCTGGCAATGCAGGAGAGTCCAGAGAAGCACAGTTGCATCCAGTCGCTTACCTTCCTCATCAGCTCCATGATAGAATCCTGTCCGCCCATCAACCCCTCTCAGGGGCAGTCGCTGGGACTTCCCTACAAACAACAAAATTTAGGGTAATTTAAGGATATTTTGTGTATAGATAATTATAAATATTTATTCAAGTTTTCGATTTGTTTGTGGACTAGCGCTTTATCGTTTGATCGTCTGTTCCGCAGCATGAACAACATAATTCGGTTCCTTCTCAAGAAGAATGTGCTACAGGACCTAGCCCGTGTGCCGCACAGTCTAGACCTGTCCAGTCCCAGCATGGCTACTACAGTTAATGCAGCGCTCAAGCCGTTAGAGACCCTCTCTCGCATAAACCAGCCGACCACCATCCTGGGTGGTCGTGGATTACCAGGCAAGGCGCGTCCACCAGGCACTGCCGGAGTGCTGGAAAGTGGTGCTGGGGTTGGTACGGCGACCTCCTTGGCCGCATCTACCGCCAGTGCTGGCGGAAGCGGGACGGGGACTGAAGGGGACGCGTCTAGCACAGCCGCAGTGTCTGGAGAGTTGGTGGCCACGGCCGGCGGAAGTGGCGTACAGCGTCTGCCAACGGACGCCTCCGCAGATGCGACGGCCATCGCTGCCCTGGTGGCTAACATTGCCTCGCTAGAGCGTGCAGCCGACGGGTACCGAGAGGAGATCCGCGGGCGTCGCGGACGGATGATTGCGGCAGCTGTGGCCGCCGGCATCATGGAGTCTCCTTCGGAGGGCGACGGCGGGGCTGGCACGGACGACGAGCCAACCACTGCCCCGGACGCCACTACTACCACCACCACCAACTCTGAAGCCACCAACGCCATCCTAGAGGGAACTGGCGAAGACATAACGGACAACACAGACAACGACGGTCTGGGGCTGGATGCCTCGGGTGCCACAGAGAGCCTAGATGTTTCGTCTAATCAGGGACAGGGACTTTCTGGGGATACATCTTTCCCGATGCCGGTGAGTTGGTTCTTTTCCCCTATACATCAATGATAGTAGGTACCCCAGTTTTGCCCTGGTGTTTTGGACGAAAACACATTTACTGCTTTCAATTGCCCGATTGACTGTTTTCGCAAATATCAACATAAATTTGCAGTTTTTTTCGATGAGGTGATAATTGTTTATTCCTTACGTTATTCTGTAGTTATTATTTTAAAGTATTTTTAGTTAGGACCTATGAAATGAGTATTCTCACACGTGTACCATAAAATTTTCTACTCTATCTGCACAGAACGAATCTGAATTGGAGGACATCGTGGACCAGCTGCTAGACCGTCCCGGCGGCCACCCAGATGACCAAATGCTGGCGGACACAATAATCGTGGACTGTGGCACCCGTCACCATCACCAGCATCACCGACATCACCACCGGCGGCATGGCGCACCCGCCCCCAACCGTAACCGCAATGTCCATCGCCACCGGCGCACCAGTGACGACGGTCAAAACTCGTCCCAAGACATAGTCATCTCCGTCGAGTCGGAAGAGTACGATCCGCAAGACTCGCAGCTCATTTCTCAGCACGACAGTGAGTGCCCATTGCAAAAACTGATTACTAATTTTTATTATAATTTTGAGATTGAACATGTTTTTAAAAACCACTGTAGTGTATCACTACAGGAGTTTCTGTATCCCTCTTGGTGCTTAGGCACTATGTGAGGGGCACATTTTCACAAGTACCCCGGGATCGAATAAACGAGAGCCCGCACCGGGAATCTAACCCGGGACTGCCGAACCACAGGCAGGCGCAATACCAACTGGGCTATGATGAGTCGTACTCACATTCGCGTTTCCACTTTGTTTTTTCCTGGTCTTGTCCGTGTTGTCGCAGACGATTATGAGAATAGCACAGAGTCTGATTCTGACTCTGAAACTGAGCACAGTGACGACGAGGAAGATGACGACGAACGCGATGACGACCGAGAGGAAGAAGAGGAAGAGGAGGAGGAAGATGAAGGCGAGAACGAGGAGGAGGACGATGAGGAGGATGACGAGGAGGTATGACACAACTCGCTTCTGATTGTTTTAATGGGGGGTGGCTTGTGAAGCCATCAGACGTTGACGTGTCTCGACTAGTGGATAGAACTTGCCTGACTATCATTTCCCTTTTGAGGATTTTCAGTTTGACGCTGAAGAGGATTCGCAGGACCTTGAAGACGCACTTCTACGAATTCACGACCGCAATGATGACCTCTTCATTCATTTGGACGGTGAGTTGAATTTCAACCGAGTGGATTTTTGCCTAGTTTTTTCCAGTTTTTGTTGAATCTTGACTTGAGTCATTCCTTGTCTATCGTATAGGCGCACCATCTTTTATGTTGGGCGCCCCTATGGTTCGAACCTTCCAACTTCCTGTTCCCACCATGGATGACCCAACAAACGGTAATGATGTTGCTGGTGAGTGTACAACAGTTTCGTTTAACTGGTGCACGAATTTGGTGCGCTTTAACGATTTCAACTATTTAACTCTTTTCTCGCCTAATCACAGGCCCCAGTCTTCCACCTGCCCCCAGTCAGGTCGCCCAGCACCATCCACTGCTGGTTCGCCAGCCCGACTCGCAAGGAACTTTCCTGGCCCGGCTACACCGCAACGACAGGCAGCGTAGCTACCGGATGACCCCCAGCTCTGCTCACGCTTGGCACATCTACACTGGCAATGCCAGTGCCGGGACAAGCACGGCCACGCTGGGCGCCCACGCGGCTGCTTCGCTGGGTGCCGGCGCTGGCCTTTCTACAGCTTCCGGTCTGGTAGCCGCTTTCGGGGGTGGTGGTGGCGGCGGGGGCGCGCACCGACACCCCAATCCGCCAGCCATCCTGCAACGCTTGCTCGGTCCCGGTACGGCGCACGACGTTTTCCAGCTGACAGCTGGTATCAGCTCACAGGCCGGCAGCTCCACGCAGACGCGGGTTGTTTTAACAAACGACGATCTGCGCATTGTGGCCGCTGATGTTGACCTTTTCGATATTCCAGTGAGTTACACATTTGTTTCATTTATTTTGGCAGCTGCTCTTATTTTATATCCTGTTCAGGAATAAATTAACCTCCCAGGCCTGGTTTCGTTACATATCGCATAGTAAGCATTCGGCCTCCTCTTAGCTGTTAAAACATGGAAAGTCAAAATAGGTGCCGATTAAATATCAGTAACTCACTTTGTTAGGTTACAAGCAATAAAAAGAAGTGAAACATTTAACACCTTAAAAAGAATTACAGTTCAACAAATAAGATTCCCTTGGTAGCGTTACTTCCCGTATAATCAATTGATGGTCACCATTCGGAAATGCTGAACCAAAATATGGTCATCGTGGGGGTATCGCATTTAGGCGAAGTTGTAAAGATAATTGTCCGGTTTTTCAAAACGTTAACCAGGCTCTATTTGGTTACTTATCGTAAAAAATTGAATTGCTCTTTTTATTGCACGATTCTAGATTTTTGTATGCCCACACTAGCTTTTTAAAGTACAAGTGGTGTATGCCTGGTTAATAATGATCGTGGTTGTTTTTACAAGGATCAGAACACGCTGATGTGCAGCAATTCGGGCACGCTGACCAACATTCCGTCGCCGCTACATCGCTGGAACGAAGAATCCAACGTGTTGGACGGCGACAGCGTGCACGATTGCGTAACAAGCATCAAACCGGCTATCATAGAGACTCTGGAAAAGCACCGTGACGTTGAGTTGGCGGAGAGGAGAGAGCGACGGCTGGCGCAAGCGGCCGCAGAGGAAGAGGAGGCCGCCAAGAAGAAGCGTGAGGCAGACAAGGGTAAAGAGGAGAAATGCGGTAACGCCTCTGCCAGTACCACTACAACCACCACAGCTACCGCGGAGGCAGTGGCAGCCACAACGGTGGCCGCTGTGGCCGCGGACGTGACAGAGATGGATGTGTTCAACTGGGCAACGAGCGGCGAGATGGAGGTAACTTATAGTTATTACTATATTTTATGAACTAGTAGATATTTTGAATGCAGGAGACTGGAGATTCTTTTTGCTTCAGCACCTTTCGAAAGACTTGCTGTTGGCAAGTACCCTGGGTTCGAAAAAGCGAGAGCCCAAAAAATCGAACACGGGACTGCCACAACTACTATTGACTGAGCTGCGACAAGTCTTACAATGGTCTTTACTTCATATTGCCTTGTTTCTACCTAACCCGATCTTACTTTAACGACTTAAATTTCTCTGAAATTAAAAAGTTTCAACATTTTTTGTCACAAAATCTTTCAGTAATTAACTACCTCATAGTCGGAATCTTAGTGTCTTGTATTACTACAGTATTTTGTCTCACTGGTGCTACTTTGCCAGACATCAAAATTCGTTGTCAAGAATTCACCGTCATTAATGGAATAGTAATAAACTTAAAAATTGATATTGTGTGTACCTGTTTCAATTTACGTCTTCCGTTGTTGTATTTATGAATTCAATTATTTAAAATTAGAAGATTCCTGTTGTGTTGAAAGTTTGAAAATGCAGCGTCGTGGTAATTGCTGATTCCGTTCCCTACAGGTGACAATGACTGAGAATCCCAATGCCAGAGACATTGTCTCTAACCCAGAAGCTGGCTCATCCGGTGCCATCGAGGCTGCCCCAGAAGCGTCCACTTCTCTGATAACCAGTTCTTTGGCTCCCACGTCGTCAGAGGCCAGTTCCGCGTCATCTAGTAGTTCCACCGACATCACCACCAGCAACATAAGTAAGTTCCCTGGAACACTTCTCGTACCTTAAAATGAGCACAGTTAGTCATATCGGGCATTAACTTAAACTTTCATTTCAAGCAACAGCGTCGGCACCCACCACCGAACCTGCCGCGAGTGAAGGAGAGGCGACGCCCGGTTCACCCATGGACTGCAATGCCGGTTCTGCCACAGCCGCCACCACCAGCGCTGTTCTCACAGTCGGTACCGAATCTCCATCTATGAGTGAAACCGCGGCGTCCGACATTGCAGTGGCCGGCAGTTCCGCGGCCTCTGGCGTTACCAGTTTGCCGTCCAACACTCGTATATCCAGCGCCGCCCAGATCATTGACCTAATCATCGAGCATCAAACCGCACGACGGATGGGTGCGGCTGCGGCGGCTGGTCGACCTGGACTCAGATCAGAAGCCACCACGGAGGAAACTGCTTCGGATGCGAGATCGCTGTCACACCGTGAGTGTTATTATTTTTATGTTTTGGAGTGATCTCTTCCCCACCCACCCAGTTTGGAAATAGGCTACTCTTCATCGTGTACAGCGAGTTTACTGAAACGAATTAGTTGATTTGCGGAGAGGACTAATTTAAATTTGTTATTTATTCTAAATTCATACGCAATTCTCATAGAATGCTGCACTTAATCGTTAGGGCGTGTGTTGCTCAGAATTAAGGCATTATCTAACCACGATTATTAGAACCTGATCGTCGGTTTTATTGAGATACCACTTCTCTTGCAGGAGGCCTGGCCACTTTGGTGGAGAACACAATGTCTGTGATCAACGCTTCATTTCCAAATGACCCCAAGTAAGCGGACAGTTACAACACTGATTCCGAATCATTAAGTTGCCTGCGAAATGGAATGAGTAAATTTAACATTATAAAAAAAAATTGCAGTGCCACTGGACCGTTGAGTACGCCTCAATCAGATTCGGCCCAAGCGACACCAAATGCCGAAGAGTTCAACAGTATTTTGAGTGCCCCACTCAGCGGTAAGTTCAGATCAAAGATCGAAACTTCGCCCTCAAAAAAGTCTTAGTAATCTACTTTGAACGCAGTATTCACATTTCCAAGCTGGGGACCCGTCTTCGAATATATTTTTTAAATTGATTGTACATTCTCTGCTCGCAGCTCCCGAGGTTCCCGAAGGTGTTGACCCATCGTTCCTGGCCGCCCTGCCAGACAACATTCGTCAAGAAGTGATCGCCGAACAGCTGCGACTGCAGCGGATCCGGCAGCGTGCTCAAGCCCAGGCTACTGAGGCTCAGGCGTCTGGCTTCACTGAAGTTAATCCCGAGTTTCTGGCTGCTCTGCCGCCGCACATCCAAGAGGAGGTGATTTATTGGGGGTGCAGTTATTATCTGGGGCGTTGATCAATGGTAACCGTGTTTTAATTCGTAATATGTGGTGTGCGTTCAGGTGTTGGCTCAGCAGAGGCAGGAGCAACAACGGCTGGCGGCTCAGAACACCAATCCCGATGTTCCCGTCGATCCCACAACGTTCATTCAGACCCTGCCGCAAGGATTGAGACAACAGGTTGGGATGATTTTTCTGCAATGTTTATATTGAAGTCAAATATCGTGTACTATAGTAGTTGCTGCTCAATTAATAGATGTTTTGAATAAACATCTCTCAAATTACTTGGTACCAATTACTCGGTAAGACTCGTCGTAGCCCACTTGGTTTAGCGACTGACTGTGGCTCTGCGGTCCCGGGTTCGATTCCCGGCGCGGGCTCTCGAAAATTTCGATCCCGGGGTACTGGTCGTTCCACTTCGCATAGTGCCTAAGCACCATGAGGGGACGTAACGCCTGTAATGCGGTTAACTACAGTTGATTGGGCAAAAAAATTCATTACTTGTTTTTTGTAAACAAATTTTGAATTTATACCAAAACTTTAATTTATGGTTTCGTGGTTTTGGAACTGCCGATCGCTCACTCAAAGGAAACAAAATTATGTTGTAGGTTCTCGCCGATATGGATGACAGTGTACTGGCTGTGTTGCCAGCAGACTTGGCTGCGGAGGCCCAGTCGCTGCGACGAGAGCTGGAGGCACACCACCGCCAGATGCAGGAGCGTCTGTTTGGTCACGGCAGCAGCACCCTATCTAACATTATCAGAAACACAGGTATATACTGTCAATGGTTTGAACAATCCTGTGACAAATCATATTCTCAAGTTTAGATAATGAGAAGGATTTTGTTAAGACTTCTGTATGGCGTTAAATCGAGAAAGGGTGAATTCGGGACAGCACCGAATGAAGAAGACTAACCTAGTGGCGAACTCGTTTTTTTATAATATTTTTACCATTATTTAATTAGAACTGGTAATTGCGAAAGATAGTTTTACGGATTCGAGTTCGCCACTCGGTTCGTCTTTCATTCGGTTGTGCAGTGTCAGGGGCAATAACGAACGTTGCAGTGGGTGAACGTTTTTTTTATAATAAACTATTTTATTGAAAATTGAATTATGAGTTGTCTAGATGAGTAACTATAAAATAGAAGAATTGTTTTAATAAATATTTGTTACCATGTTTACAGTGGGTCGGCTCAGCACTCGCTACACCATCCACGCCGGCGCCAACTCGCAGCATGGCCAGTGGCCTTGGAGTAGTTCGGTGTCTGGTCGTGGCACCAGCAGCTTGATCCGTGACGCGTGTGGCCTGGGCGGTAGTGGCGCAGGCGGGGGTGCTGCCGGCGCCTCTCTACGTTTCCGTGGACGCCAATTGCTGGACCATGAGGCGCTCACCTGCTTGCTCGTGCTTCTCTTCGTCGATGAGCCCAAGCTCAACACCAGCCGCCTGCATCGTGTGCTACGGAATCTGTGCTACCACGCACCAACTCGCGACTGGGTCATCAAGGTGAGCTGAACATTAGGTTTTGCGGAAAGCGGTTTTTAAACCTCCGTAATGTAACTGCGTAATTCACAATAAATGAACCCTCGGTTGAAAAAAATAGTTGGCGTTCTCTAAAAGGATAAATACTTTTGATGAGCGGGTTGCGAGTTTGACCAATAAAATTCGGGATCTAATTATTACAGAATCGTATTTGTTTTTAAGTCTGGCTTCATTGGGATAATCTTTCATTTATTAATGCATATTTTGTTTTGATTTGTGTGAGGCGTTCAATTGAAGTTTCTCACTTTGCATTTGCAGTCCCTTCTGTCAATCATGGAGCGAACTGGCGACTGCCGACCCATAGAGGGTGTGACAGTTACGCCCTACGCGACTCACGTAGAGTCGCATGCAAAGCCAAAAAAGAACCGCTCGCAGGCCAACGTGGTTCAAGCGCAAACTGATCCCATTCTGGGAGTTCACAGGTATGTTAAGATTTGTTCGAAAATATTGGGTTAATAGAACTTGTGAGAGAAAAAAGGTTGTGACATAAATTATTGGTCTGCTATTAAAAGTATGTCAATGTAGAAATATTGATGAAATTGATAATTTCACGCTGTGCTCTATGAAAATTTTTTGTTTTGTCTGAGCTATATTTTAATGCAAAATATTTCATCTTGCGTCTAAACAAAGTGACATACATGGAGTAAAAATCCAAATGTTTGATGATCGTGTAAGTGGGGTTTGAGCTGTTTTCTTCCTCATGTAGTTTGCTAACGTTTGTTTCCGTTGTGTCGCAGGGTGGAAGTTGTGTCACGAACGCAGCCGTCTTGGTTGTCAATCAGCATGGATGCGGCTCTCGGCTGCCGCGCCAATGTCTTCCAGATCCAACACAGGCATACGACGCCACACTGTCCACTCGGCCTGCCCATGCTGACTACCCCAATTACAACGCCGCCCCCGCCACCTCCCACTTCCAGCGCTGCGACCGCCAGCGGAGACAAAAAGGACAAGAAGCCTGTCTGCCCGCTCGGGCTGCCCGTGTTGCCCAACACTGGGACTACGCCGCCACCGCCGCCGCCTCCTCCACCTCCACCTTCTACAGCTGCTGGAACAGTGGACAAGAAGGACAAGAAGCCGGTGTTGTGTCCTGTTACCGTGCACCCACAAGCCTCTCCCATCGTTTGCAGGTAATACTAACGTCTTCATCACTGAAGTGTTTTTTTAGATGGTCATAAAATTTATTGATATTTTCTTTCTTTCCAATTCACCATTATCAAGAAAGTGTAAAAATAGTGGCAATCAGTAGTGTTGATCTAATGAGCTCCACACGGTTTCGAGCTCCTGAAACATTTTTAAGTTCAGACATATTTTGGCAAAAACGTTTAGCTTATCAAAATAGACCATGACCATCCGTTTTAAAAGGTTCGTGACTACTTTTGGTAGTTTTCCAGATTACAGATGATTTGAAAACTTAAATTGTGTATCATTAATTGAAAGTTATGATTGCTCATTTCTATTACATGGCCATACCAGTGGCATGACTAAAGAGCATTGAATAGAGGCAATCAGTAGTGTTGATCTAATGAGCTCCACACGGTTTCGAGCTCCTGAAACATTTTTAAGTTCAGACATATTTTGGCAAAAACGTTTAGCTTATCAAAATAGACCATGACCATCCGTTTTAAAAGGTTCGTGACTACTTTTGGTAGTTTTCCAGATTACAGATGATTTGAAAACTTAAATTGTGTATCATTAATTGAAAGTTATGATTGCTCATTTCTACTACATGGCCATACCAGTGGCATGACTAAAGAGCATTGAATAGAGGTGCAGGGGGTTATGTGTTAGGCGCACTAGCGCATCATTATTACTATTCCCGTTCATCGCGAACGCAAATCCAATATTAGAACGAGAATTGAACTCGCGTTCGCGATGAACGCGAAATCAATTCTCAATTCTTTGAGGCTGAAGAGCTAGTAAGCCTTCTTAAACAACAGTTTTTAAAGAAGTGTATTGAGTCATGGTACAAGAAAATGTAAAAAAATTATCTTTCGCTTGTCCATCGTAGGCACGTTCTGGATACACTAATTTCGTTGGCGAAGAGCTTTCCCAACTATTTCCTACCGGGCCGTGCGCGCGAGGCCGTCACCTGTCAAACTGTGGTCGGTGCTCCGGCGCGGACACCCGGCCAGACGCCCAATACCAGCTCCGCCTACCAACCCCTACAGTCTACGGCCTCCACGTCCGGCAGCGCGGTGTCGCCCCGCTCGTCTTTCTCCCTCGCCTTTCCAGGCGGCTCGTGGACGACTGGTGCCGGAGCTGGACCCTCCACCTCCACAGCCACTGTCCCACCGCCGCCCGCCTCCGGTTCACAACGCGACATAGACTTTTGGGACCTGCTGGTGCGACTTGACTCTACCAACTGGGTATCGCGCAAGGGCAGCACCGGCAAGTCGACTGCCCGTATGCACCAACTGGGATCCACCTCCTCGCTGTGCGACGATGATGCCAACGCCCCGGCAATGGCCGGCACCCCCACCACGC
This sequence comes from Mycogona germanica, assembly GCA_034698785.1. NCBI lineage: Eukaryota > Metazoa > Arthropoda > Diplopoda > Chordeumatida > Chordeumatidae > Mycogona > Mycogona germanica. Next base: position 32,867 of record JAQGBY010000829.1, read on the forward strand.
CCGGTGGTGGTGGAGGTTCCATGTCCGCCGCGGCTGTACTGGCTGCCAGCGCTGCCGAACTCAACCAGGGCGCATCCTTCGAGACCTCTCCACTGGGCCAACTGGTCGCGATGCTCAGTCATCCAGTCATCAAGCGCAGTTCTGTGCTCACAGACAAGCTTCTCCGGTTACTGGCTCTCGTTTCGCTTGGATTGTCAGATGTTGCCAGTAAGTACTACGACAAATATTTCGTTGGCCTACTACTCAGGTATAAGCTAAGTCAGGATAGCTTGGTGCCTGAACACAGAACGCGGTGCAGCGATTACCAATAACCATATATTGAATTAGACCCGATGGGAATCCTATATCCATCAATTACAATATGTACCCACGAGCAGCCCCAAGATAGGGGCCTATGGCGGGGGTCGAACGACCAGTGGTATCTGAGCTATTTGTTAAGGAGGTCCAGAACTAGAACTAGAAACCTGGTAATTTTGCCTAGCCCAGGCTTAGTATAAGCTACCTAGGTAGGGATCTTTAACGTGTACCTGACATCGTACAGGCACGGCTCCCACGGCTTTACTTCCCTTCCGAAGGAAGGCACGTTAAGGAATTTCTCTCACAACCCTGACATCGTCTGAGTCATTTAATAAACTTGTAGCAATCGCAGTAGTTTTTCTGACGTATGTACAAGCACTTTACCAAATACCTTCAAAACGTTGGTGCATTACCTTAATTACCTTGGATGCTTTTTCTTCTCACCAATGAAGGTTCCTCAGCTGCAGCTACAGCTGCCGCCGCGGCATCTGCTGCTGCTGCCTCCGCTGCCTCTGCCGCCTCCAGTGCGTCTGTGCCGGTTACCGCATCTGCCACGCAGTTTGCACTTGCTGCTGCCAACACCGCCTCTGGCACTGCCAGTGTAGACAGTGGCGCTACCCCCCAAGAAGCGGAGGCTTCTTCGTCCGCGTCCAGTCCAATGGAGACTTCCGCTGCCAAGGTGCCGGACTATAAAACTCCACTCGCGACGGTCGCGCAGAAGATGGCGGAGGACCCTGTGCTCGAACAGTCGTTGAGATTGGCGGTTGAGGTAATTGAATCAATGTATTTCATTTTTCGAAATGTTTTCTTTTGTTGAGTTTGGGCTAGTTGGGAACGCTAGTTATTTTTTTTTCTCGATGGATTGATTCACCATTCAGTACCGAGTCGCTTGGTCAGTTGGTTAAGACTTACTCGTGACATGACGTCCAGGTTTTTGTAAAGCATTCAATTTGACACCGACATTTTTGTGGACAGTAGTTCGCCGCTTGCAGTGTGACAGAGTAGAAATTTTTAAAAAAATGTTCCAATTATAAAGTGTCCTTTTTTTATTCCAGGTCCTAACGTCAAAGTCGTGCTCAGAAGAGGGTCTGGAGGACGCGACGGCACTGCTCCTGCAGCTGTCCCGTGGCAGTCAGTTTATCTGTGAGGCCGTCCTTCGTCTTCTGTTGGAGGGCTCGCGGGAGCTAGGTCTGGTCGTGTGCCAGCACATTGCGATGCTCATGACAGAGCTGCAGCAGCTTAATGCCAAACTGTTGGCCAGCGCGCCGGCAGCCAGTTCCTCCTCTACCCCTGGTACGTCCCGCTCGCCCGACGACGAGACTGCAGGCGGTTCTGGAGGCACCGGTTTGGACGTCTACGACACCTACTCGCGGACGACCGGCTCCGGATCCAGCCAAGCGCAGGCGCTCCGAGGAGTGGTGCCAGACAGGTACTAGCCTCATTTCATGATTTACGAGTATTAACAGGTGCGGAGAGTCTAGAAAGATCTCAATGACTAAGAGATCTATGTGATTGTGGTTGTCAGTTTGTACACGAGACAACTATTGGGGCCAAATAATTTAGCCATGTTTTTATGAGTTTCAGGTTCACGAGGCACGCTGTCGTTATCACCACCGCCAACCGCACTCAGGTGGGTCGTGAGCTTCACCTGCCTTCCATGGCGCTGCTGACCAGCAAGACGTCTAGTCAGGCCTTCTTCCTCCGCATTCTCAAGGTGATCGTGCATCTGCGCGAAGCCACCAAGCTGGCGTCGCTGAAGCGACTGCAGGAGAGCAGCTCCGGGGCACTGCTGGCCTCCAGACGGGCTGCCGCGGCCACTCGTAAGTGCTAGCTACTCATAATGTCCTGCGTGAATGTCTCGACTACACGAAAATCCTGCCATTCTTGCTTTTGGTAAACTTATTTAAGCGTTGTTAAAGAATAAAATGATGTGTGTTGATAAACGCAAACGTTACGCGGGTTTCTTAACTGGCGATTAGGGATTTTTTAAAAAAAGAAATGGGCAAGTTCGGAAACATTACGGCTATCTGGAACGGAAGTATAATCCTTTCCAATTTCAACTCTGTATATGTAGATGTTAATTGGCGGCCTTTTGTGGTATGACCTACTGAAGTCTCATTTATCTAATTGTTGTAACCCAATTTTGACGTGGACGCTGAGTAATTTAAAATTAACTCAAGACCCTAAAAACACTTTCTTTATGAAATTTAGAATTTGGTTTAGTTATTTCTAAAATTGAAATTTATTTTTGTTGAATCAGGCTTTGGTAGCATCCCTGAAATCCCTGACATCTCAGTGCCGTCACTGACTACGCAGCGCAACAACCTCGCAGAGGCCGCCTACGCCATGTGGCTTAATAACTCATCCAACTCTGCAGCGGACGCACCCACCACCAGTGACGAGTCTACCAACTCCGCCACGTCGGAACTACAGTCACCGAACACCACTGCCGCCGAGAGTTCAACCACCGTCTCTGAGGCTGTAGCAGAGGCCGATCGAGCAGTCAGCGTGACCGCTGCTGAGAATGACGAGGTGCCTATGGACGTAGACAACGTTGGCGGATCCGTTCCACCCGTGGCAGCACCTGCCGATTCGACACCCGTTCAGCAGGCGGAAACCACAACCAGCGCCGCATCCGTTGCTTCCACTTCGGGGGCAGCGTCATCATCGGCGGCCGTTCCTTCTGTGACTACCATCGTGGAACCAGTGTTACCGCGTCTCGGCGAGCAGTTGCAACTGGAGCAGCTGTGGGAGACGCTGAGTGCGTGTCTGCGCGAGCTGGCTGATACCTCCGATCATCACGCAGTGTTGGTGTTGCAACCGGCCGTCGAGGCTTTCTTCTTGGTCCACGCTTCGGCCAGCGAGAGGGTAAGTGTGTGCTCCAGTGCATTTGCGGTTCCAAAGGAATGACTGAAACTAATAATTTTATGAAACTGAAGTTCTTATTACATTAACTAGATGGCGATATAAATTTACCATATAACTCTGCGCAGTCGTTGTTTAAAGACTTGATTAATGCTCTCCTACGTAATCTAGTCATGTAATTTTGTATGTGTAATGTGAAATGCAAATTTGAAAATTAAAAAAATGTAAAAAAAAGTACGACTCGTCGTAGCCCAGTCGGTATTGCGACTGACTGGCTCGGCGGTCCCGGGTTCGATTCCCGGCGCGGGCTC